>JASDQU010508796.1:81009-109159 GCA_032191745.1 Picea mariana | reverse complement strand
GTGGGTACAGATTATACAGAAGAGGTTCAGCAGCAATCGTTTTCAATTTCAATTAAAAACACTCGACTCGAGATAATCAATTTATACACAGGAAAATCAAAAGGGCAGGGCAAGGCAAGGCACTGCATGAGATTATTCCGTTGAAATGGCTGCTCCACCATAACAACGCCTCTGCAAAACCCTCACAGATCTTTATTCATTCATGCTTCCCTGCATTATTTCCTTCTTTCTTTCCGTACTCACCAAAGTGAATGGCAGCGTTCACTTCGCTCGGACTCCTGTTAAGTTTTCTTCCTCTTGGATCTTTAGGATCCGATCTGCCACTGTTAACACCAGCTGCTGCTACTCTTGACTCTTTATATTTTTTCAGCAGGCTGGGAAGTAAATACCACCATAAGGAAGTACACATGACGGCTAAGAGTTTGTTTGAGAACACTACCAGGCATCCCATAACTATTATCAAAACCGATAAATTTATAGCCATAACGTATCCTTCACCATCGCCTGTGGCGTCCCCTGTAATGCTTCCCTTTCTCTCCGCCCACGTATTAAGCGTCTTAGGCCGGGAATTAGGTGTAGGATTCTTCATGTCTGGAGCTGGAAGCTGCGGATACAAGCACGATGAGGAAAGGGGAGCGGATTCGATACTCCGACGTTTGAGAACTTACCTTCTTGTGAAAATCAATAGATTTCAACAGCTTGAAGCTCCTAGAATCCAATTGCGCGGAGGTGCAACTAGACTTAGATGGTTGGTCCCGGGATCGAGTCTGCTACTTCGTTTTCCTGACAGATTCCTTGTCCTTTGGGCAGCTCTATTCCTGGCGTTTCGGCATTCTTTGCGTGGCCTCCTCTGTGAGAAATTTGTGAAATTTTCGGCCCATTTCGGCTTGTCGGATGTAAATCAGGTACCTGCATACAAAAACAGGTTAGCGTGGAGAACCGAAGTGCCTTAGTGACTCGAACCCACGATCTAACTTTCTTACTGCAACCTCCTCTCTTTCCACAGAAAATATATATTAGATCGAATGATTTATATCTCCTTGATTAAATAAAGTATTAAATGCTTTGCTCTCGAATACATATTGATAACCCTCTCTAGGTTCAAAAATCTACTTTAAAAATAATTCTTCAGTACAAACATCTGATTCGCGTGACTTCAAATAAATATCTGCGTCGCGTGCCTTCACGGAAATCTCGGCATCACGTGACCTGAACTTAATGTCCGGACTGTGCAGCATCAAATTCCAGTGGCATCTGCTACTTTGTGGTCTGCCGCTCTAGCTTTTCTGATAGGTGACGGAATTACAAGAATGAATTGGTCCCCTCAAGAAATCAAAAGAATCCTCACCAAACCCTCCGAACTCTCGCTGATGATCCAGAACTATCTATTCCAGGTTCGTCAACTTCCCTGTGACTGTGTGTGCGACCCAGATTGCGATATGAATGGTTCATCCACTTCAAAGTTTCCAATGCCTCGGCCAAAAAGCAGACAGCGCCTTATATTCGAAACCACGCATTCGCTTTAACGATTCTCTCTCATTCGACGGTCCCAAAATATTGCTTTATCAGATAAATATCTGTTATAAGTTTTTATTCTTATAATTAGATTATTTTAAAAATAATTAATTGTTCCAAAATATCGCTTTATCACATAAATATTTTTTTTTAAATTAATTGTTACAAATATTACTTTATCATATATATTTGTTATAAATTTTTATTTTTTAAATGGATTATTTTTAAAAATAAATAATGTTTATCGATTTTTGATATCTGAGAAGTTGTCTCTTCAGGAATCAGATATCGATCATGGACTGTAACGATAAGATCTCGGACAACATGCCAGTAATTTTACAGTTGGATTTTGGAAGCAATTTAGTTCGATACCCATTTAAATTTAATGATGTTTGGTTGGAGATCCTCCAAATTTTGTTAGTATTGTTAGAAACAATTGGGTGGATTTGCTAGGGAGAGAGGTCTTTACACCTATGGAATCGTTAGTAAAAAAGCTAAAGAAACTTAAGAGTATGGTAATAGTTTGGGAAAGAAAGAAGAAGGATAAAGGTAAGAAAGTATTGGTACAACTAGAATTGGATTTGGGATAAGTTATATATAGACTTTCCTTGAGGATTTGTGGAGGAAAATGATAAGTTATCAGTTTTGGTTAAAGAACAGAGGAAAATGACTTTTCTAAAACAAGAGGAGGAGACTTGGAGAAAGAAAAGTAGGGTAAACCGGTTGGCATGGCATGGTGACAGAAATACAAAAATTTTTCATGCTTATGCAAATTCAAAAGAACATATAAACACCATTTGGGATATTACTAAGGAAGATGGAACAACTATAACAAACAGTGTAGATCTTCAAAAGGAAGCTAGTGAATACTTAAGCACAGGGAAATCTGGTTATTACGGATCAACTCGCAGTATTAAGGAATTATCCAAGGATGTTCACTGAGAAAGAGGGAAGTAGGATAGTTGATCTAGTTTCCTTAGCTGGAGTATTAAAAACTTTAAAAGGATTTAAGTGCTCAAAGAGTCCTGGGCCGAATGGTTGGACTCTTGAATTCTTTTTGGCTTTCTTCAATATTGTGGGGAACGAACTATTGGAGGTAGTGGAAGAGTTGAGAAGGTTAGGGAAAGTGTCCGGAGCAATGAATGCTACTTTTATTGTCTTTTTTCCTAAAAGTGACAAACCTGACTCTTTTGGAGGATTTAGGCCTATATCTTTGTGCAATATGGTATACAAGATCATTTCAAAAATAATTGCTACTAGAGTAAAATCATCCCTGTCCACTAGTATTTCAAAAGAACAATTTGGTTTTTTAGATGGTAGGCAAATAACTGATGCAATTGGAGTGGTACAGGAAGTACTACATAGCATAAAGCTGAAAAATCAAAAAACATTGGTTCTGAAACTAGACTTAGTCAAAGCTTATGATAGGGTGGATTGGGATTTTCTTAGACTTGTGCTCCTACAGATTGGTTTAAGTCTAGAAGCAACCAACTGGATCATGGGATGTGTAACATCAGCAAATTATGTTGTACTGATTAATGGGAAACCTACAAGATTTTTTAAATCCTCAAGGGGGATAAGGCAAGGTTGCCCTTTATCTCCACTACTTTTTCTTCTTGTAATTGAAGGGCTGAGCAAAATTATACAGGAGAGGGTTCAGAATAAGATAATTGAGAGTGTTCCTGTGGCGAGAGGATTAAATATTACACATCTAATGTTTGTAGATGATGTAATACTATTTGGGATTGGAGTCATTGCCGAATGGAAAGCATACAAGGAGGTATTGGAATTATTTTGCAAGGCTACAGGGATGGAATTCAGCTCACAAAAGTCAAGTTTCTTAGAAGTTGGATGGGAGGATGTAGAGATTAATTTATTGAAGGAACTTCTGCCCTTTGAATTTAAACCATTAGATACAGGTTTTAAGTATCTTGGGTTTTACATTAAACCAAATTGTTATACTAGAGGGGACTGGTCCTGGCTAGAGAAAAAATCTGAAAAGAGAATTTTGAGTTTGAACCATAGGTGTCTTACCCTGGGTGGAAGATTGGATTTCATTGGAAAAAGTCCCCAAAAGTGTACTAAATAGTATTAGAAGAAGAATGTTCAGCTTTTTATGGTATGGTAAAAAAGAAAAGGAAGGAATCCATCTATCAAATTGGAAAAAGATTGCAAAGCCTAAAAAGGACGGTGGATGGGGAATTGAAAATATTTTTTATGTTTGGACAAGCATTGGCAGAAAAAAGCTTATGGAGATGCCTTATGATGCCTGGGCTTTGGCATGAGGTGATAATAAAGAAATATCTTAAAAGAAAATATGTTGAACAGTGGTTCCAAAAAATTTAGGCCTGGAGGGAGTTCAAAAAGTTGAATGGACAACTTATATTAAAGGACTGGTAAATGTTGGAATAGAGTTAAATCAAGAGAAAGACGGTCTTCTCTAGTCTTGGGATACCAAACAAGGACAAATTAGTGAAAAACTAGCATATGAATTCCAAGTGGTGGAGGATATGGGGGTAGAGCCAAAATTCTGGTATTGTGAGATTTGGAAGTGGCAAATACCAATGAAGGTAAAACTTTTTGTATGGTTATTGTTGGAACAGAAAATTCTTACCTGGGATAACTTGATAAAAAGGGGTTTTCAGGGACCTAACATCTGTGTGTTTTGTAAGAAAAGTGAAGAATCTATGTTACATTTATTTGGGGACTGTAGTTTTATAAAAATTATCTGGCAAACCATTTCTAAGGAACTAAAACTAGTCAATAAATGGCAAGGAGGATATTTTGAAAACAACCTCTTTAATTGGACAAAGAGGAAGGAAAATTGGAATGAAATTCCATGTCTTATTAGCTGGGAGGTATGGAAGCACAGGAACCTGTTGATATTTTAAGGACAACAAAAAAAACCATATTAGATTTTGTAACTACATCTTGTGGGAATTGGGGGAACAAAAAATTACACAGGATATTCTTCAAGAAAAGGTTGATAGGCCACCAACTATTGATTGGGTCGGGGCAGTAGGATTTTTCGAAGGGGCTTCACAGGAAAGAGGCACAAAATGTGGGGCTGAAGCCATTCTAAAATGTCCAATATTGGGTACTTATAAAATAAAAATGAACTGTGGAAAAGGAACAAATTCTACAGGGGAATTGATGGCACTGTTTTTTAATTTTATATTTTTCTTATCTTAAATAGGTATTAAGATTATTATTGTTCTTACCAAATTGAATAACTCCTGCCAAAATGTGCTAATGAAATGATTGTCTCTATAACTAACTATAGTCTATGGCAACCCATGAAGTCTGAAGATCTCTCTGGAAAAAAAATATGCCACCTGCATTGCGTTATAGTATGTAGGAATTGCAAAAAAGTGCACAAATTTGGTCAATATATCGACCACTACAAATATGCAGTCCTTAACTTGAGCCTTAGGTAGGCCTGTAATGAATTCCATGGATATGTATTCCCATTTCTACTACGGAACAGGGAGTGGTTGAAGCAACCCTACTGGGAGTGTCTGCTCTGACTTGTTCTGCTGACAAGTCACACACTCATTGATATGTCTCATCACATCCTTCTTGATACCCTTCCAAGAGAATATCTCCCTAACATGCTTGTATGTCTTGAAGAAGCCATGTTGGCCTGCTAAAGGTGAATCATGTACTACCGCAAAGACATTATTTTTTAGACTAGATCCAGGCACAAGATAGACTCAGTCTTTATAGAATATAACCTCATCTATGACTATGTACCTGTCATCATGTACATGTTTGTCCAATAACTCACATGTGACTTATTCCTGGAATACTCTACTAACAAGTGTGATTTCCAATTTTTTGAGATCTCCATCTCGATGGTGTGCTCAAACTCTTTGTTTGGGGGTCTCCTTCGTGGCACCGAACCAAAAACATACTCATGCTGACTCAAAAAATCCCTAATCTCTGCTTGATACTACTGGCGACTGTCGGAATCCTTCCATGTGGTCATCACACGCTCTGCTACATATGCTACTCCCCCATGTCTAAATATCCTCTCCATCCTATTTGTTGACATTGTCATGGGCGTCCCTGTCGACATACCCCTCAGTACTATATTCTTCCCCTCAATGTCTCTAAATTCCATCAAGTGTTTGGTAATTGGTAGAAATATTTCCCAAGGTGATCAACCATTGGAGTCCCAATACCACATCTATGTCAGAAAGGTCAACCACATAGAATGTATCCTTCACTGTGTAGTTTCCCATATGTACCTCTAAGTCTGGAACTCGATCCAAATAATCTACCATGTGACCATTAGCTATTGCAACATCAAAACCCTCAACCTCCTCGGTTTGCGGTTCTCTCTTAGCTACCAGTGCAACACCAATGAAATTGTGGGTTACCCCACCATCTATCAAGGAAATGGTGCGCTATCCCTTAATAGTCCCTCTGATCTTGAGTGTGTCATATCTAGGGACTCCAGAAAGGGTCCCTATGAATCCTCCCTTCACTGGTGCTTGTCTCTTATCCTTCTCGCGAGGTTATGGCTCTACCGGTGGTTATGCCCCTACCAGTGTCGATGGTATCCTTGGAGGATACTCCAACTAATGTAATGGATCCTCCTCTGAGATAGTGGACTCACTGTCCTATGCCTGACTACCATGTTCCTCCTCATGACTATGCATTTCAACTTCAATGTAGTGGATTCATCTCTTGCCCATGCACCTGTGGTCGAGGACCCATGTATCTCTGCAGTTGAAGCATAGCTTCTTCCTCATAAGCTCACGCCTTGTATCATCATCCAACTTCTTCTTACCCTTCCACTCTCTCTGGAATGGTTTCCTATCTCGGTCCTTTTGTGGCACAAAGGGTTTGGAAAATGTTTTGGTTTTCAACACTAAGTTTGCTAGATCTCTAGTGCATAGGATGGCATCCTGTAGTGTGTGAAGTATGTAGGCCTTAATCCATCCTCTCAAGGATTCTATGAGACCCTTTATGAAAAGAATGATCATTATAGGCTCTAAAATTTATGTCAATGTCATGGATATTCTATGAAACTCTGTGATAAATGCATCAGGTGTACTAGTTTGTCTCAACTAGGCTAAGTCCTTGAAGTGGATCTTTGGATCCCTCCTATCAAACATGTCCATAAGTCTCTACGTGAACTCCCTGTATGAGGTGATGTGGATGTGACCCAACATCACCAATCCATGGTGCCACCACTCGTGGGCCTCTCCCTCCAAATGAAAAGTAGCAAAAATGATGGCTTCAGTTTCTGTCATCTGGTTGAGCTTATAGTACATGTTAATTTTATGTACCAAAGCTTTGGTAGTACATCTGGATGATCCATCGAAATAGGGTACAGTGAGTTTCCCTACTTTCATAATGAACTCCATGTTATGTATTTGTTGTTGTTGTTTTCCTCCCCTCTGAGGATCTCTATGATGGTTCCTGAGTATAAGTATGCAATAGTCTACTAAAGTCATGTCATTATGGAACTTTGGCCCTAGGGATGCATACTCTCTCATGTAATCAACAATATCCTCTGCTTGTGTGGTCAGTCTCTGTGCTATTGGCTTATGTGTTGTTGCTAGAAGTGCCCTCTAAAAGCTAGCAAATAGTGGCCTAGGAATCCTACTCGATGATGTGTAGGTGCGATTAGGTGAATGGGGCCTACTACATGCCCCTGAGTTCCCCCGTGCTGCACGGAGTACGTTTTCTCCTGGAATATTACATGTAGCCAATCTATCTTCCATATGTGCCAAAGACTGAGTCATGGCCTGCTGAATGATCACTAAATTGTTAATAACTTGCATGAATGTTGCTTTTGGGTCCATGGGTGCTTTTCCACTACCTTCTGGCATTTCATATCTATCTCCCATCCTCCTCTCTGTCTCAATATTTGCCTCACGTTCTGCCCTAATTTCTGCTTCCTGTTGTGCCTCTTCCTCTTCCTCTGAATTGTGAGAAAAGGGGGGACAATATGATATTTGTCCTCTCCTATCTTTGTGCCTGCTAAAAGTGATGAATTTGTCACCTATATGCTCATGGAACCCTGGGTTCTCTTCTAAACTCATGGAAACTTTAGTCACAGACTAACATGACTAAATATATAATACCACTTGTAATATCCCCAATTCATAGATCTGGATATTACTCTCTAATGACCCTGTTTGTCGTAGATCTAATACTCTTTGGGTGGTTGAATGGGTTATTTAGGTTTCTGACTGTGTTTGATAACTTGAATTTAATATGCATAGTGATTTTTCATGTGGTTTCAGGTGGAACAACTTGTTTAAGATATATTGAATAGTCAAGCAATTACAATAATGATATGCATATACAAAAATTCAGACATAGACTGCATGCATGTAAAAATAACCAAACCAATCTTCAATTGGACCTTCAAATGACTATATCTATACCAGAATAATAGTAAAAGCATGGAACAATACCTAGAACTAACATATGTCGCTATGTAATTGGCATGCAATCTCGATCTCTAACATGTGTGGGTTTACTGTTGCATGCAACACTAGATCTGCTACCAGAAGATGAATCTGATGCATGCATGAGAAAGAATCCTCTGAATATGATGTGATATGTCCCAATGAATTCACCTTCTTCCCTAGAAGACTTGATTTGGATGGATTTGTTGCTGCTAGGATCTTGGATCTCTTTGTCACTGTCGGAAATAATATGTCCAACTATTGGGAATGACCTCAAGCTAGCTAACACTAAAAGTGTTTCCTAGGTGGATTCCACCATCAGAATCTAATGGAACTTATCTCGAATGGAGCGCCATGACTCCCTCTCCAATGGTTTGAAAGGAATATGGCTCGCTATCCCTCTAAGTGATTAGGTCTAAGAAGCTATGATCTATCCTTTATCTGTCAAGCACATTGCAACAACATTGATTGAATGTGATGCCATGATGGATAGAAGGCTTGGAAAAAATGTGTTGGATGGCTCAAATGAAGCTCCTTCCCCTAATATCAAATGGGTTTTGAAGGTTTAGGTTCGCTAGGCCTCCTTAGGAAGAGAGACCCACTATACCTCTAATATCTCCACTAGAACTCACATTGGAATCTGACTGTTGGAGTTGGATCTCTAATCTCCACACTCAATCTGACTGTAGATTTGTAATGAAAGCAATGGAAAACCTGTGTGGTCTCCCCGATTGGCTAGGGTGTGTCTCTCAACATTGAATCCAATTCCTCAGTGTCTTCCTCCTGGAATCCACGAGTATCCTCAAATTCGCTTGAATCTGGGTTTCTACTTAGATCTCTTGTTTCAATTCTCAAATCATCAATAATAACCCATTAGGTCGCTTTTCCTCTTCTTATATCCACTGAAACCCTAATTCTTCGTTTACTTTTCACCTAAGCACTTTTCCTAAAAAAAATTATTTAATATTCACTTATGTGCTTAATTACATTTTTCCACTTAGTCACTTAATGTCACTTTCAAATTATAACATTTCCCTAGTGAATTCACATCAAATGAACATTTTCCCCTGTTTCTTCCTGGCTATAGTCTAAAGGGGATGTTTAGACTACTAGTCCCTCCTCTCTGGAGTCCTCACTCGAAAAGGGACATTACACCAACCCATGGTCTATGCTCAGTGCATGGGGATGAATCCTTTTGTATTCCCGAGCGGTATGTCGAATCATAGTACTCAGTCAATGCCTTGGGCCTCTAATCCTTTCTCTTTTGGTATGATAGATATGACTTTGCACTTTTCATCCTCCATTCCTACGTCTAATGTAAATCCTAGTTTGGTGGGGGTCATATCACCTCCTTATACTCCTTTCTCATTTGGTGGGGGTCATATCCCTCAACCAACTCCCATAGTAGGAGGTTGGAATCCTCCTTCCTCTGGACCCAATCCTAGCTACAATTTTCCAGGATGGAGTTCTCAAATGGGAGGTCCTTATACTTCTTATATGTTGTCTATCCATCCTTCTTCCACAATTCTGGTTCCTACGAATGCTTTTCTCATGGAAAACCTTACTCTAACCTCTAGTGTTTCATCAGTGGGGAAGTCAATTTTATAGTATGGGCGACCCTCCGCATGGAGTTTCTTCGTATGGGGGAAACATATATCATCACATGATAACCCATATTGTGTCTCTATCTCCTCACGAGAAGATTCCTCGGTGATGAGGCCCTTACAACCTTTTATGAATCAGTTGGGAAGAGGATATTATTCTACCAAACAGGGCCATGGTGTATACCAGAACCCTGCTTGGCCCACAATCTCTCAAAGCTAGCCTTTCCCGAGAGCATGGTCTCAGATGTCGTAGCCACGGATCCTCTTTCTGGCCACATTAAATCTGCCAGACTAGTCAAAATTGATGAACGACCCAGTGCGTCATGATACGTCATGGACCCCCGTTCCTACCAAGCTTCCCTCTGACATTCCAAATTTTGAGAGAAAGAGTGGTGAGGACCCAAGTGATCATGTGACTACCTTTCACCTATGGTACTCGTCTAACTCCCTTAATGACAAGTATGTTTGTTTGATATTGTTTCAACGCACTTTTACGGGGGTTGCTGCGAAATGGTACATCGAGTTACATGGGGGCACTTATCAAACTTTCAATGAGATGATCTTGTTTTTTCTCAACCACTTCCAATTGTCGGTTCGTTACGATGCTGACATAGAACTTTTATCATCTTTTCGTCAAGATAAAGCAACCCACATCTCAGATCATATTCAAGAGTGGCGTAGAAGAGGTTTATTAAAGCTTACATTTCTCTAGAGTTTCTGTTGGAATGGTTCCTCAAGTCCCTACTGTCTTACATTTCGAAGGATGTTTCTACATCCAAAGTGACATCTAAGGAAGAGGCCATATTTAAAACCCAACAATTTGATATTATATATGCTCAATCTGGGATGCTCTACGAAATTATCCCTGATGCACCACAGTGGAATTACGATCCTAGACAAAAGTATGGGCCTCATGTCGATGCAATCAGAGGTTTATAATACTTTAATTTCAAATAGAGACCATCACATAAGGTAAACCCTAGGATACAAAAAAAAATGTAAAAGGAAGAATAAAATGAGTAAGAGAACATATTGGGCGAAAATAAATCAGAGATATCTCATTGTCCATGGTGAACGTAACGAAGCTTTAGCACAATTTGGAGGCCCTCCTCATGCCCTATTTCCCTGTAATTGCTAGTAATTTAATTATTAAAAATATACCCGCGAGATTCAGAACAAAGGTCATTTATGAAAACTCTTTGACTCTCTCTATAGTCCCAGAAAACCCAAACACTGGAGAAAAACAAGAAAACCCAAACATTGGAGAAAAACAAAAAAACCCAAACACTGGAGAAAAATAAGAACATATTTTAGAAAAAACAAATATGGGTACGAGCACTGCATCTAATTCTTGTTACTTGTTAATTTGATGAATTGATTCGAATTTAATTACTAACCCCATATTGTCTGCATCCTTTATCCAATGTATCTTCCAACGCCATCATTGTTTAGCTTCCACCAACATCATCGTTCATGCCAACTTCACGCCCCTAGCTAAGTGCTGCAATACACAACTTTCATCATTCAAATTCAAATTCTCTTTAGATCTCTTCCTTCTCACAATGTACCCAAAAATAATGCCAAGAATCACAATGCACATCAGAAATGGCATGGCATGGCAGCAAAGCCAGTTTGTGATGAAAAATGTAAGCACCAATACTCTCGGCTTAACAGTAAATAGCCAACCATCACAATACTTCAATGTTATCTGCAAGTGTCACCACTATGTTCAAGTGTGAACACTTGGAACAGAGAGCACTTCTTGAATTCTCCAATGATTCATTTGTCTTTTCAAGCTAATTTAGGAACTGGCACTTTTATTGAGATCTACGAAGTGTTTTATTTGTTTATTATATTGGGTTGTTGAATTGTTATTTAATCGATACTAATCATCTCAACTTATAGGTACATGTTTTAATTCTTATTATAAGTGAGTTATTAAGTTGTTATTTAATTTACAATATTGTAGATGAATCACATTTCTGGTTTATTGTGTCAATGCTTCTCAAAATGTCGACCATTAACCAACCCAACCCAAGTGAACTATGTACATAGAGCATAGGAAATCGAAATATTCATCAATAATGTGATATATTTGTATGCAGACATACCTTCTTAAATAAATCTTCACTCCCTCATTTTGTTATCATTCCTTAACTATATCATAACGTTGAAGGAACAATAAAAGTAGCGTATGATAGGAGGCATTTTAAGACTGGACTTCATCCAAAATCGACATAAGAGACGCTGAAATCCAGATCAGAGAAGTCGAACTCCAGGTCAGGACACCAAAATATAGAAGAGTAGGAAGGATAAGGGTGGAACGAGGGAGAGCTCTTTTCAGGCTGTCCAAAACATATGTTTCTTGTTCTTTCTTGGAAAAAATTTTGTGCGTTGACATGTGAGTGAGTATGTTTAATAAAACCATGAACACATGCAGCAGCTTCTTCTGTCAGTTTCAAATCAATGGAATCACCATGTGAATGCAGAATTTCGACCCTAATAAGTGATTAGATTTTTACTAAAGAATATATATGAAAAATGAATGTAAATGGCGGTGATTTCATGAGCCTAAATGCTATGCCATCCCATCTACTTGTCAAATGTAGGCTCAGACTAACTCACCTTCAATAATCACTATTGTCCTTCATGTACAATGTCCAAACTAATCTTTGGAATGAGACCATAGATTATTTTTAAGAAAAGCTCTTTTTAGGTTCACATTTCGATGAGGTTCTTGAATATGTTTCAATATTTGGCCAAGGCCAAGTCAAAGCCAACGAGGTGTCTACTCATCTCGGTTCTAATGTTATCATAATTTGATTAGATCCAGTACCGATGTGAGTGCATAAAATTCTTATTTATTCTCACTTGCAAGCAATGGGTTGGGTTACAAGAGATTTTTTTCGAAGTGTCAAACATATCATAACTCTACTTTACTCAATTGTAATTAGGTAGAATTTGTTTAGAGTATGTTAGGTATAAATTTTAAGTATGCATGATTTAAATTTTGAAAATTATAAAATTTTATTTTAAATTGATTTAAATTATTTTGATAAAAATAAAAAAATATATTATAAAATTAAATGGTGTAAAATTGAATAGAGTTCCATCAATAAAAATTTATTTCATTTATATTAAATTTCTTTTCAATTATTAGAATACAGAAAAAATATTTTCAATTATCAAAATACAGAAAGTTTAAATTTTGAAAATTAAGGCTTTGGCTTTGCCCCAATTAAAAAACCACCAAGTCTAGGTCTTATAAACCCATCATTTAAATTAAAAAAAAACTGCCAAAAGAAGCCCATCAAAACCACCACCCCCTAGCACAATAAAAAAATATAACAATCACTAAATAAATTTAATCCGGCAACATCCAACTCTAAACAACAAGGACTCGTCGTTGAGTTAATTGATAAACTGTTGACTGCCAATTTTGTGGCCACTAGCCCTCTAACAAAGACAACAAATGAGTGGACTTGTGTCCATCATGGAAGCTTAGTACACGAATCAGTAGACATGTCCAGCATTGGCAGAGACTAAGTTGTCATGCAACACTTGTTATGAATTGCGTTGAGCGATAGATTAATTAATTAATCATCTACAATGGTTTCTCCCTTAAGTAGTGTACCTGTGTTTATGGAAACATTGCACATTAAGTTGAGTATACGTAAATGTCGAGTGGGAAAGTTTAATTAAGCTTTGGGAATTCATCTACAAAACATCTCACAATTGTTTTAATAGATGGTGTAATTGTAATGTTATTTCCCTAAAATTTGATTCGTTGGATGCACTCAAAAAGTGATTCCTCATTGAATTGAGTCATGAAAAATTTATTGGCTAAATTTTTCCCATGGGATAATTTTCCATGTTTTTTCCGGCCAATTTCTATTTTTTCAAAGAATAAGTCACCCAAATTATATAGAATAAAATTTATTTACTATATAAATCACCAAAAATTTCTCGAAACTATATAAAATCCTTATCAATTTGATTTTTTTTTTATAAAAATATCACCAAACATTTTATAGCTTCTATTTTAAGAATAGTAGGATTCACCAAGGTTTCTACACTTGAAAATAAGTATGGATTCTTAAAGTTTTCTGTGTTAGTGGTTGCTCTACCAGTGGTTAATTTATTAGCTAAGTAATCATATGCTACAACCATATGTTAGATGATTCATTAATTGCTTGCTTCATCTCCTTCATTCCCAACATTTTCATCCATTCATTATATGTTGTTGTTGGGTATGTGTTATACTCTTTGCACGAGTAGTAGTGTCAAGAAAGCAATATGGTTGCAAAGATTGTGTTCAGGTATTGGGTTCAAGTTGTAAGGATAGATTGTGACAGTCAGAGTGCAATTTTTCTAGTGAAGAACCCAACTCATCATTCAAAGACAACGCATATTGATATTCAATATCACTTTGTGAGAGACATGGTTGAAGAAAAGAAAGTATTGTTGATGAAGGTGGACACTTTGAAGAATGTTGCAAATTCATTAACAAAATCTGTGAGCACTAAGAAGTTCTCTTGGTGTAGAGGATCCATGGGCATTGTTGCCCTAGATTGTTGACTATGTAACCATGTAACCCCTTGTATGCAAAGAAAACAACAAGTGGGAGAATGTTGGGTATGTGTTATATTCTTTGCATGAGTAGTAGTGTTTGGGCATATGCGTCGGGCGCGCAAGGGGGAAAATTCCCCCCGCGCAGAGGTTTGGGGGCAGCGCCCCCGAGAAAAAAAATTATGCCTCAGAAAACGTGTCACATATTTTAGGTTGCTTTTCCGCACATGGTTTCTTTGCCGATGTTTTTCTATTTCCTATTACGGAATTAGGATTGTTGACTAATGCAGGTCATTGGGTTAGGGTTTTGGATGTCGTTGGCTCCTATATGTATATTTTATTGTAAACAATGTATCACCGTGAATGAATATAGAATATGTTGGTTTTCCCTGTTTGGGTTTCTATGGGAACAATCTCTTTGTAATGTTTGTATTTGCCATTGTATCTTTTCTAATCTTTTACTGAATATTTGTTTGCAGTAGGTATTGTACAAGGTTAAAATCTATAGTTATGATATATATTCCTTGTGTGTTGTGTTAATTCAATGCTACAAATGGATGCCTTGATCAAATTTCTAGTTTGAGAGTTGTGTAAACCATGCCAAGCAATTTTCCCTCAACTCGTACATTGTGAGTTAGTTACAACACTTGTGGGGATCATTGGTTTTGGAATTCATTATCTATGCTTGAATGTTGTGTAAAATCCATCACCATAACCTAGTGTTCATTATTACCTACAACATTGTATGTCGAATCTAAACTCATAGACATATGTCTATGTAGGATTGGACTGTGCTCTATATTGAGTCAGTAATGAAACAACTTTACATGGCATTCCCTACAACCATATAATTGGACATATTGATTGTTGGTTTCTTGTAAATGGACATAAAAATCATTGGTGATTGTGTGATGGTTAAGCACATTTGAACAAAGAAATAAAGTATACTTCAAGTGATATATACATTTGCAATCATATATGGAATTTTGACTTGTACCCTATGGTTGAGTGTTGTTCTTGACAATACTAGTAGAATATGCATACCTTTCCATTCACAAACAAAGAAATCAAGTCTTGAAACCAAATTTGGAAACACGGTCTTTTTCGTTGGCTAATGATTAGTAGCTAAGAAGGTATACATTGTCATATTGTAGGCATGAACTTTCTTTAATGTTTAGATTCCATAGTTTGATGCTCACAATAGAGAACCAATGAGTAGACATATATACTTTCAGAATAATTGAAGCTAGAAACTAGAGCCAAGGACAAAGCTAGAACCATAGTTGGAAGCCAGAGCGAAGAGCTAGAGCTAGAGTTATAACCAAGATCCAGAGTCAAGAGTCATGTTCCAGAGAAGTAGAGAAGAGGCACATTAAGAAAATAAATTGGTTTCCTTAGAAGCTTTTGGAAACCAAAAGCCTCTCAAAGGGGAGATGTGACCTAGAATAGATCAAAAAAAAATAATGAATGGAAGGAGACTTGGTTCCTACAAGCACTCGATAAAAAATGAGAGTTTGAACAATAACAATGCAAGTAATAAAACACAAGAAGGAAAGAATGAATATAACTTTGAAGTCGAATGCTATTAGTAAAGAACAAAATTAAAGAGAAGAAAGTTGTAGAATGGGAAATGAAGGGATAAGAATGGGTGGCCTTCTAGCAACCCAACCAAGCCTAACATTGACTATATCCTTTGGCAAATTGATTTAGAAAGGGTCTTTTGGCCTAGAGAGCCCAAACAACCATCACACTACAAATCTTCTCTATGTAATTTGCTAAATGGCCTAGAGAGCCATGGCACAACATTGTAATTCTAAATTGGTTAAGAATAAAGATTGAGTGAAATGGTTTCCCTGTTTGGGTTTTGAGGATAAATATTATTGTTTATTGTGTTGATTACTATGTGATTATGTACTCTGCTCTTTTGGATGTTTTGGTTATTATTTTGGTTAGCATAAAATGATTGTTATATTGTTGACTCGACGTTCACTCTTTAATTTTCCCTTCAATTGATTCCCCACACCCAAATTAATACTGATTGCAAATGTTGGTTAATTAATTGGACACTTTATGTTGTGGGTTACTTAACCATAAGTGTGAGTAATTATTAACCACAAATTAAGCACAATGTGTCAACCTATGCTCTATTTTCCCTACAACAATCTAAGCATCCATTTGTAAATGCATACCTCCACATTTACCAACAATATGAACTTGCATTCCATAGGATCACTTTGTTGGTTTGTAAATTACTAAATTACTATTAGTAATGGTATCTAAATCACTCACTTGATTGCTTATTGAAAGAAGGTATCAATTCTCTTAAACACTGTGTGTGATTATCCACCTACAACGAGATTGCATGATTGCATGGGCATCTATTTTTAAGCCCCTATGTATTAACTCAAGCCTTCGGCGTTGGCAATAACATAATAAAGCCAATATCTCTTGTTATTCATGACTTGCATAAGGTGAATGGATTAATGAAGATTGAATGATATTTCTCTTGTTATCATTACTTGCATAAGGTGAATGGATTAATAAAGATTGAATGTTATCATTACTTGCATGAGGTGAATGGATTAATGAAGATTGAATGAGTGTTGTGTATATCTATTTAAAAAACATATATTTTAATAAATGTTGTTAAAGTGATACGTGGAATTTGTAGAAGACAAAGTATTGTTGAATTAATTAGTAGTCCCCGATTATTGAAAAGCAAAGTTTACTAAATTGTATTGTGAATGAGTAGAGTTATTATTGGTTGAAACATGCATGTGTTTACAATTTCTCAATAAACAAAGGAATGCTTGTTTGAAGTATTATGATTACATATGTAAAAAACAGAGTGTAAATTGTTTTTCATTGTTTGGTATTGAATTTAGCATTATAAGCTAGGATATCAAGAAATGAACTTATTTTGAATTAAAGTCATTTTTTTTTATGTGTGTTAGGGTAGAATAAGCAAAAGAGCTTGTATTCAATTTGATATAGAAATGAAATATAATTATGCAAAGTAGTTTTTTTTTTTTTTTAAATGAGTAAGCTATAAATAATTCGTTTGTGGATAAAAACTTTTGAGTAAAGCTTCAATATAATATGAAAACCTTTTGTTATTTGATTACATATCTTCTATTCCTATAAATTGTTTCTAACTTAACAAAACCCTAACCACTAAGTAGGTCTTCATTAATGAGACTACAACAACTAATTAACCCTTTTTAATGAGACCATCTTACATTTATTGATTACATACTCTAACTACGTAGCGGAACCTTATTTAATAGAGATGTCCACAATATATTAAGTAACAATCTATCCCCTTAACTAGTAGTGGTTCCCTTGGCACCAAGAAATCAAGAAGAGTTAAGGAAGTTTTGATCAAGTGGATCTCCAGTTAAGCATTCTCAAATGAAATTGAGCTACATGAAGTATCCTAAACAATTTCTACATTAAAAATAACATTTTCATCAATCTAAAACTGCAATTTAAGAAAAAAATTCTTAACCAAATTTCGATGATAAAAAATTTTAAAAAATCAAAATCATAAAACATTTAATTTTTTAATTAATAATAAAATAGAACATTTAATTCTCAGGATGGCGTGTCAAGTGGAAAATATGTTCACTAAAGACTTAAATGCACATGTCACCACCCTCCCATCCATATCTTGTAGGATGAGTGGCATTCAAGGCATTCAAGGCCCCTACGCACAGAAGAGACGACACTTTGGATCTGGTTTAATAGCTCCCCCTGCACAGCAGAGTTGGAAGATAGAGATGGGTATGGGACACGCGAGTCATGTCCCTTCAACTCCTCTGGTGCCTCTCCATTTACTTTGGGTAAGATATGGCTCTTGTCACTTAGCTTTGAACCAGCTCTTGCATTTGGGCGCAGTTTGTGCCTCTCCTGTCATTTTTCTCCCCTTCATGCAAGCACTAAGCCTGCTAATCTTCCCGATTACATGCACCGTCATGCCTCGGGAGCGAGGCAAGCCCAAGAGAGGGCCTTTGTATTACAATTATGCAGCCCGACAGAGATGGCTTCACCACTTTTCCCAGTTTCCCCCGACTCCTCTAGACCACCATGACAGGGAGGGAGAAGAACTTCCAATGGCCATTATGGAAGAGGAAATTCCAACAGTGTCGGTTCAAATCCTACCACCTTCCCTTCTTTATATTGTCCCTGACCCCCAAGAATCGTCGCCCCTCACTGGTTGCTCCGCCCCTGATACAACCGCTACTTCGGATTGGGCCACATGCATAATTGAGGAAGAAATCCCATAGGAGGTACGCCATGAAGAGACTCTCCCTCCTCCTTCCACTGCTTTGGATCAGGGACCACACTACACATACTATCTCTCACCATAACACCTGGACCTCATTTTTGACATGCGTCGGGACATGCAGGAGTAGATCCACCGACATACCTTGCTCAGGAGCCTCCTTGACTTGTTGTTTGATTCTCTTTCAGGAACGTCAGGCTAACGAAGGTGCCCAACCTACACACAACCATTCATCTTCACTCTCGCTGGCAACACTCACGGTGACAAAGAATTCACGGGTTCTTCCACAGCTTAATCTTGCTCAATATTTTTGTTTTTATGCACTGTAAATGTCAAAAATCTATAGGAATTTTAATTTCTATGTTCAAGGATCTCTCAAACTGCTCAGTCTGCTCAAACTGAGACACTCTTATTTACTTGTTCTGGTTTCCATTTGTTTGGCGGAACCGGTGGCAATTTTTTGCAATTATCCAGACATCAAATCATGCAGCCACCTGTTTCGATTTCTATTTGTTTGGCAGAACAAGTGGATGGTATTTAAACACTATCCTGTTATGTATAGTTGTGAAGGCATTATGAAGTAATAAAATATTTTTATTTGCAAAAACAAATATAGAACATTGAATTCATACATGAAGCCATCCTTTTCATCTCAACTTCTATGAAACTTTATTTGAAAACATAATTTTATCTCGATTGAGTAGAACTTCCTCCATAAAAATCCAGTACAGGTTTTGTCCCATTAACATCCAAAAACATTGAAATTTCATAGAGACCTCGCAAAAAGGTTGAATTTGTCGTAAAATAATGAAACATTTGTCATCTGTCCTATAAATTTCAAGGTAAGCCTTAATTTCAATATGAGCTTCAAATATATATTAAAAAAACATTTATTTCGGCATAACTTTATTAGTCAGTGTAGCTTCAGTATTTCTGTAAAAATATCGATTTATTGCTTGACCCTATTGGATCAAGTTGACGGAAGTTCCTGGTCAAACCATTCCCTTCCGGGTAATACGTTCTTCATCCCAAATAAAATATTTAAAGTTTTGTCAATATTTATGACAAGTAAGTTTGTTACTTAATGTTAAGGTTAAGGTTTGTTATAAAAAAAAATTCTCAAAATAATGTCAAACAAAAGGCATCACTAATAAATAATGTCAAAATAATGTAAAACAATAGTCTACCAAGCTCAACAAACTTTGATTCTTTAAGCTTTCAGACGACCCTGGGAACTGCTATAGCATCACTAATCTATCTGACAACAATTATTCAGTTAGAATGATCTTCGGTCTCCACAAAGAAGTTTTGGCTCTTTGCAAGCCACTCGTGGATGTCTCCATCAAAGGAGCACAGATCTATTCTTTAAAGATGGGTTGGATCATGAAAGACCATCAATCGTATGTGGAAGCTTCGGTCGTTGTCTCAGACACTACTGCCAGCACCTGTTGAGGACATGTTATCTTTGGCTTTCAAAATTTCATAATGTATTTCAATTGAACTTATGTATATATTCTGTTAGCACAAGATTGGTTTATGCCTCAGAGTTGCATAAGTGGTACTACCTATAGGCGCTACCTAATATTTCACAGAGAATAGAATCTGCATTTCATTATTCATTTTGACAAATGAATACAATTGTTATGGGATTTTTATTTATTTTGGGGAAAATTGAAATTATATTGAGTTATTCCCAATCTCCAAGTTTTCAAAAATCAAACCACCCATGAATTTATGCTATTCAATTGCATGCAGAAACACATTCGGGCGCTACCTACAGGCGCTGTGTAAAATTATGGAAGAGGCTAAATTGTGCAGAGTTATTCTGCCAGTTTTGAGTCACTAATTTAAAACTTGGGTTATGAGTAGTTGAGAATGTATTTTTTAAAACTGGAGGACATTTTTGTTCATAACATTCCAAATAACAAAAACCTCTCTCAATTTTTTAAAATGTGTTTTGGTTTGAGAGATATTGGATATAGAAGTGGCGTTGTGTACTCTCCACAGTAGCGTTGCGTACTCTGCACAGCGGCGCTGCCTAATTTCCTGTAGCAGTCACAGTTTTGATATTCGCCTTGTTGGGAGGTTGCCACATGTCAAGGAGAGTTCGAATGGATTCTCAAGGATCAGTTAGATATCAAGGGACACCTGCACCTAAGATTTAGCTCCAACAAAGGCCTCATGCATGAGGTGGAAACAATTTATTAATGACTTCCAACAAATTCCTGAAAATCAGTAGTTTGTTGGATTTTTGTCTCTTTGATTGTTGCCACCTATATCCTAGTCTTAGAATCCAATGGAGGAGATGGGATTCGACCTTCTAAGGTTATTTGGATTCTATTTTCTATTTAAGGAAGGAGAGATCTCTTGGAGAGGAGGGGATTCATGAGCAAGAGAGATGAGAGAGTTGTAGGAGGCACTTTGTCTGTGATCATTGTAACCCTGAGGGGATTTTGTTTTTGTAAGCATTTCTGTTATTGAAGGTTCATGATATATGTGTTATCAAACTTTATCTCTTGTTTTATTTCCCAATTTTTCTTCTTACTTGAATGAATTGTACACCTTGAGGATCATGGTTTTCTTTGATTAATGGATTCTTGAGCATCTGAGGATCTGATGTATTTTGCCTATTAGTCACTGTTTATATTCAAGTACCTTGAATTAATTTATGCAGAGAGGATCTCTGCCTTATGGGTGTTCTTCTTTGTGTTATATTTTTCTTCCTCTATTCAATAAACCTTTATATGATACGCATATTGATTGCATTTAATGAGTAGGGTGTTTGCTTGACTCCATAGCCCAATGGTCCATCATTGATTTACAACAACTTATTATCCTTCCCCTTCCTTGTTTTCTTCTTCTTAATCCACAAAACCAATCAAGCATTTTTATTTCTATGTTACCAAGATTACTCTCATTTGTAGTCTGGGAGTGACTCTTGGAGTGCTAACATAATTGGCGTCATTGCTGAGGACAGATTTGAGCAGATTGAAAAGCTCCCTGGGAAGAATGACACTGCACAGCTCCAGCTTTAGATGGTGACTGAAGTTGGACACCTTCAAGACTTCACATTCACCATGGCGACTCCATTGTTCAGAATCTGTTGGTGACTCCACTGGGGATGAGGAAAATCAAATGGCTATGAAGGCTATCCTAGCCAGGAGGTTTGCCCCACTCGATTTCTCAGTATAGAGGATTATCGACATACTGTGCCTCTTATTGATGAATGGCAAGATCTGTTGCCCATATTTTATGAAGGTAAGGATGACAGCCCTTTTGAGCATGTTCATGAATTTCATGCTTTGATGCAACATCTTGACATCCATCATGAAGATATATTGATGAAAATGTTATTGTATTCATTGGATGGGGATGCATGTAAATGGTATTTCTCGTTACCCCCTTCCAACATTTCATCCTTGAAGGATTTCCATAGAGTATGCAATGAACACTGCAAAAGGTTTTATCCCTCTGAAATTATTTGTTATAACTGTTGTGAGGGATATGTAGAATGTGCTCAAGATTTGTTAGATTGCACTACTGAATATAAAGATGAAAACTATTTTATTCACTGTCCAAATGAAGATATGAATGAACCTCTTTCTCTTTCTTACTCCCAAGAAGAAAGTCTTCCAGATATCAATCATGATTGTACTAATGATTGCATGGATTCATTTGCATTATATCATGTACCTTATGCATTTGATGTCTCTGATTCGAAAGAAGAACCAATTGTAGAAGAGGATCTTTCTCTTTTTCTACAAGAGGTTTCCCATGATATCGTTTCACCTAAGATTGAAGAGAGAGATCAGGGATTGTTCGTTTTTCTGTGCAAGACCAAGGAGCCTTGGGCTCACCTATCTTTGATGAATACTATAATGAAGAAGAGCATATCCATTTTGATGATTTGAGGAGCAGTCAACCGAGTTATGATATTTATGAATCTGAATATGATGGAGAACAGTATTTTGAAGAAATCAGCTATCAGGAAATCGCTGAAGACATTCAACAGTCATCTCTACAAATCAATGATCCCGCATGCACTATATTTGAACATGGATCTGCAGACAACAACAAACAATATTTCATTAGCAGTAAAGTAAGTTTCCAGCCATGTTCAGATTTGCAGGCAGTTGGAGGTGGCAACCATTGTCAGGAAAAATATGTGCAGATACTTTTCCATATTCAGCTGAAACAATAGAAAGAGGTATTTGTTTACAACTTTATTGATCCATTTGATAATTATATAGAGTCTTTGAGCAACTTGAATGTCAGAGCACTTTTGTCAAACGAAGGATGGTTGTTCTTCTATTTTGAAATGCATTTCTGTAATCTTCGAGTTCCTACATTCATCTTTTTCGGATCAAGTTATTCACCGGTCAGTCAGATATTTGTATGGCTTCATTGGAAGCATGATATTACTTAACCAAGAAGTAGCACACTTTATTAGAGTAGGAGTAGGAAGAAATAAGCTCATTTTTTAGCATTTCCTTTTTGTCAGTTTTTAGCATTTGTTTTCAGCATACAGTCATATCAGTTTCAAATAAGGAACAGAGGTGCTTTTGAGTACAGAGGTTTTCTGGGACAGAGTTAAAGATGGACAAGGCAAAGGTCTACAAGTTCTTGGCAGCTCGCGGGGAGCATGCCATCCCCCATGGAGCCTATGTTAGCACAAGATTGGTTTATGCCTCAGTGTTGCATAAGTGGTGCTACCTACAGGCGCTACCTAATATTTCATAGAGAACAGAATCTGCATTTCATTATTCATTTTGGCAAATGAATACAATTGTTATGGGATTTTTATTTATTTTGGGGAAAATTGAAATTATATCGAGTTATTCCCAATCTCCAAGTTTTCAAAAATCAAAGCACCCATGGATTTATGCTACCGAATTGCATGCAAAAACACAATCGGGTGCTACTTACAGGCGCTGCGTAATATTCTGGCAGAGGCTAATTGTGCAGAGTTATTCTGCCAGTTTTGAGTCACTAATTTAAAACTTGGTTTATGAGTAGTTGAGAATGTATTTTTGAAAATTGGAGGAGGTTTTTGTTCATAACATTCCAAATAACAAAAACCTCTCTCAGTTTTTCAAAATGTGTTTTGGTTTGAGAGATATTGGATATAGAAGTGGCGTTGCATACTCTTCACAGTGGCGTTGCGTACTCTGCATAGCGGCATTGCCTAATTTCCTGTAGCGGTCATAGTTTTGATATTCGCCTTGTTGGGAGGTTGCCACATGTCAAGGAGAGTTTGAATGGATTCTCAAGGATCAGTTAGATATCAAGGGACACCTGCACCTAAGATTTAGCTCCAACAAAGGCCTCATTCATGAGGTGGAAACAATTTATTAATGACTTCCAACAAATTCCTGAAAATCAGCAGTTTGTTGGATTTTTGTCTCTTTGATTGTTGCCACCTATCTCCTAGGCTTAGAATCCAATGGAGGAGATGGGATTCGACCTCCTAAGGTTATTTGGATGTTATTTTCTATTTAAGGAAGGAGAGATCTCTTGGAGAGGAGGGGACTCATGAGCAAGAGAGATGAGAGAGTTGTAGGAGGCACTTTGCCTATGATCATTGTAACCCTGAGGGGCTTTTGTTTTTGTAAACATTTATGTTATTGAAGGTTCATGATATATGTGTTATCAGATTGTATCTCTTGTTTTATTTCCCAATTTGTCTTCTTACTTGAATGAATTGTACACCTTGAGGATCATGGTTTCCTTTGATTAATGGATTCTTGAGCATTTGAGGATCTGATGTATTTTGCCTATTAGTCACTGTTTATATTCAAGTACCTTGAATTAATTTATGCAGAGAGGATCTCTACCTTATGAATGTTCTTCTTTGTGTTATATTTTTCTTCCTCTATTCAATAAACCTTTATCTGATACGCATATTTATTGCATTTAATGAGCAGGGTGTTTTCTTGACTCCATAGCCCAATGGTCCATCATTGATTTACAACAACTTATTGTCCTTCCCCTTCCTTGTTTTCTTCTTCTTAGTCCACAAAACCAATCAAGCATTTTTATTTCTATGTTACCAAACATACTCTCATTTGCAGTCTGGGAGTGACTCTTGGAGTGCTAACATATTCCATGGCTTTAGCTCAGTTTGTTTTTTGGCAGATTGTGTTGATTTTCAAATAAGTGAATCACATTATGAATATTATTTCATAATAAATAGCAAGTCCAAATTTTTATAGTACTAATTTGAGATAGTTTATAACTCGTTGTTTTTTTGTAGGTACTATCATAACATTGTAACATCCAATACATTGGCAGTATTATAAGCCATGGTTGCACACAGAGGGAAGAAACTGATATATTAAACACATACCAAAAATGCCTATTACAAAGGAAACTCCATAGGTGAATTGACAACCTTTTTTCAATTAGTATGATCTCTATGGTGTGAGGACATGTTATTTTTGGCTTTCAGAATTACATAATGTATTTCGATTGTTCAAGGGGAATCAACCTTTTAATTATTGTGTCCATATGTTTCAATTATTTATGTAGTATGGCCAATATGTTGCAGGTTCCTATAAATCCATAGGGAAAAGCAAAGCAAATGGCAGAGGATATTATCAGACTTTTCAAGAAAATCAAACATCATTGATATGCTATCGTGGTCCGGCTAAAATTCTGATAACCTTCATCTACTTTTCTAAGAATGGAATCATTTATCTAGATTGCCTCTTTGTATGATTTCTACTTTTCTAAGAATGGAATCATTTATCTAGACTGCCTCTTTGTATGATTTCTAGTTATGTAATCACTTACAATCATGATATTTTACTCCAAGGCTATGCAGTTTGTATTATCTAATATATCCTTATGTTTTAGGAAAAATGCACCATCATTTTCAGGGAATATCCAGATCCATGTCATCAACTAACTTTCAAATCTAGGTATAATTACATCAATAATAAGTACATCACTTGAATAAACCTCCTATTAAGGCATTAATGCAAGGTATTCAACCTTAAATATCAGGAACAAATTGACATATATAGGAAGATAACAAATAATATATGTTCTAAGTGGAATTGAACTAGTACCAAACACTGACACTTGGTAATCTAGGTATAATTACATCAATAATAAGTACATCACTTGAATAAACCTCCTACTAAGGCATTAATGCAAGGTATTCAACCTTAAATATCAGGAACAAATTGACATATATAGGAAGATAACAAATAATATATGTTCTAAGTGGAATTGAACTAGTACCAAGCACGGTAATCTAGGTATAACTACATCAATAATAAGTACATCACTTGATTAAACCTCCTACTAAGGCATTAATGCAAGGTATTCAACCTTAAATATCAGGAACAAATTGACATATATAGGAAGATAACAAATAATATATGTTCTAAGTGGAATTGAACTAGTACCAAGCACTAACACTTGGTAATCTAGGTATAATTACATCAATAATAAGTACATCACTTGAATAAACCTCCTACTAAGGCATTAATGCAAGGTATTCAATCTTAAATATCAGGAACAAATTGACATATATAAGAAGATAACAAATAATATATGTTCTAAGTAGAATTGAACTAGTACTATACTCACTAGAATATAAGCACCTTTGTTTCTCTTATCAGTATATGGAATTTTGTAGGTCATCATGTTGCTGGTTTTTTATCAGAAATCCTTCTCCAGAAGTATAGATTTCCCAGTATGTTGATGATTACTATAGTTTTATTTATTGCTCGTAATGGGCATATTTTCATAGCCTTCTCTCTTCATGGGTCCTTGTACGTTGCATCGATTATAATTGGACTTTGTTTTGGATCTCAATGGAATGTATTGTTTGTTTTCATCTCATATATTTTTGGTCTCAAGTATTATGCTACTCTCGTTAATCTTGGAGTAGTATAAATCCCCTTGGGATCTTATCTTCTGTTTGTGAGAGTTGTTGAAAAATTGTACAATGGAGAAGCAAGAAGGCAGTGTGCTACTCTCTAGAATTGTTTATCTCAAACGGAGATTACTTGCACTGGGAAAGAATGCTTTCGGCTTTCATTTATCATTATGGTGTTAGTGACCAGACCTAGAATTTCAAATTTACCAGGTCTAGAATTAATTTCAAATAGCAGGTAAACCTTACCTGTTAGTAAAGTGTAAAAAAATTGATGACAACCATTTGATTTTCATGTTTATCATTTTACATTTTATGCAGAGCATCAATATTTGAATTTAATACTAAAGATTCCATTAATTTGGATGTTTTTATTTATTTTAAACAGACAAACAGTTGATATGCCAATTCAAACTTAAATCTACATAAAGTTGAGATTGATTTTGTGAGAGAACTTTCACTAAATGAAGAAAAACCTCAACATCCCATAAAAACCAACCAAAAATATCTAAATCATGATTATTCTAATATAAGGTGACGTGCATTGAAGCCAGATGAGGTGTCTTGTTTGTTAGAAGTGCACACACCTCCATCAAAATCAATCAACATAATTAATTGCCTCTAATTTTCTAGAGGTAGTTTATAATTTATCACCTCCACTAAAAACTAACATAACAAACGCAGCAGAGATTTGGCACGATTTTTAACATTCTATCCCTTTTTGTTAGAATAAAGCTTACTTTAGGAGACTAGATTGGGTTGGTTGAAGATTTGTAGGAGGTTGTTGAGATATCTTCTCAACCACTCCCTCCAAATATGGAATCGGTTGGATCTGAATCGAGCTATACATTTACCTATATATGTGTGTAACAGGAAAGTAATACAATCTATTATTTGTGTGTTATTCCTTTGCAATGGATGCTCTTCCAATTAATAATTTGGTATCAGAGCTGAGGAGAGAGGACGATAGAGTCTCTGTTAAATTGTTGTGAAAATGAAAAGGATTTATGTGTATTGTGTGTAGCTGAGAGATAAGTCTCTGTTTTGTTTGAGTTGAGGCTGAAGGAGCTGCTGCAGATATGTTGTCTCTGAGATGTGAAGCCACATAGCTGGTATGCATGAGTGTGAGATAGAGAGCCGGCTAGAGAATCCTACACAAAGGAGCCATTTTATGGTGGGAAGCAAACCCGTTCAAGGCGTTGCATGGAGGAGATTCTGTCACTGGTGAAGACCGCTGACGCTGCATGTAAGAGGAGCTGCATCAGAGTGCAAATTTGCATTGCCTAGCCGCCACTATTATTTCCTGAACGATCTGTTACAGTAAAAAGAGCCCACGCAAGAAGTAGCTTGCTATGAGTCAGTTGAAAGATGATCTGCTGAGGTTGGATTTGTTGCGCATAAGAGACTGCTGCCTAAATTCTTTATTGGCGGTGTATATACTAGGAGCTTCAATGGATCACAGCAGAGGCGTGATGGCTCTGATGAGGAAGGCGTCCTTTCTCAGACAAGGGAGACAATCTCTGCATTTTTGAAAAAGGCATGAAAGTTGTCACTTATTCGTGAAAGAAGCCGTCATTACTTGAAGTCCATCAAATGGTTGAAGAGTGTCAATTATTTTCTATGTGAAAGTGCCATTGTTTAAAGGTTTAGTTTGTTGGAAGGTTGTTGCCTTGGCTATAAGAAATCAATGCAGGCTTCCACTTTGAACATAGTTGAGATCACGATAATCTCTTCATTGACTATGTCGTTGAATATGCTGCGCGCTTGATGAGGGGTCAATAAAAATGCTAAGTGGAAATTGTTACTTATGGAAACCACCATAAATGGTTTATCTTGCTTCTCTCTCTCTCTCTCTCTCTCTCTC
>JASDQU010508796.1:50719-63046 GCA_032191745.1 Picea mariana | reverse complement strand
AATGCAGTTTCTTGGTTCCGCTGCTGTTGTTGTTTTGAGTATATGTAGGCATTTTTTCCATTTTTGTATCTATCGATGGTAGAGCTAAGCTCCCGACTGTAAGTTTCAGTGACATTCTGGTTCCCTGGTTATGCCTCTGTGTTTGAGACTTCTTGGTTTATGACAAACAGTTCATCTTTTTCCATATTTGTTTCGTCTCGTGCCGGAGAGTTCAAAGTCGAATGATTCGCGTGGATTGTTGCATTTGTGTTACGATAAAGGATTTGTCATGACATTTATGTATTCTTTGGTTCTCTGTGTTTGAATATAAAGAGACTTTGTGTTCGAATACTTTCTCATCCAGTCTGTTATGAACTTGATGTCTGTGATAGACCTTGCATCCTTCTTGCATAAGTCTTCCACCTACTTACCTTTTACTACGACTCACTGTTTGAAGTTTATCAAGACCTCACTCATTCATGCATGCCTGGTCTGGTTTCCGAGTTGAGATTGTATTGTTCTGAGTTTCCTTCCATCTGATCACCCCTTTAAAATAAACCGTGACATTAAACTGATGGGCGTCGAGCTCTACTCCTGCTAGCAATCCAGGAGTGACCTCCGTCGCCAACAGAGGCAAAACAGAATAGTTCAGCAAATAGCCAGGTCAATGATGAATGAAAATAATATTGGTCAAACTTAATGGGTAGAATAAATACACACAACAGTCCATATTCTTAACAAAGCCCACCTCAGACCACATAGTGACAAGACAACTTATGAACTATGGTATGGAAGACCTACTTCAATCAAACACTAAAAATTCTTTGGGAGTAAGTGCTACATAAAGAATAATAATGAAAACCTTGGCAAGTATGATGACAGGGATGATGAAGGCATCTTCTTAGGATATGCTACCAATAGTAAAGGATATAGATTCTTTAATAAAAGATTGCATAAATTAGTTGATTTCATTGATTTAAAGGTTGATGAAGGAGTCACAGTAAGAGAGGTGAGAAATATTGAGTCTACTACAGAGGACACAGCTGAAAGTGAAGATGAACAAGTCCAAGAATCAGATGGAGAAGAGACACCCAGACAAGAATAGTCAGGACAACAATCAACATCAAATCATTCCTCCAGAATTACTCAAAAGAATCATCTTGAAAGTCAGATAATTGGTGAGAAAGACAAAGGTGTACAAACCAAGAGAAGGATAATCAAAGACACCAAGAAATCAAATATAGCCTTCATATCCATGGTGGAACATAATAACTTTAATGAAGCCAATAAAGACATAAATTGGTTAAAATCAATGAATGAGGAACTGAACCAGATTGAAAAGAATGACACTTGGGAACTTGTTCCTAGGCCAACAAATAAAAATGTAATAGGATACAAATGGGTCTACAAAAGCAAGATGAATGAGCAAGAAAATATTGTAAGAAATAAGGCTAGATTGGTCTGCAAAGGATATGCTCAAATAGAAGGACTTGATTTTGATGAAACATTTGCGCCCATAGCAAGATTAGAAGTTATTAGAATGTTTCTTTCCTATGCTTGTAATAAATAGTTTAAAGTCTATCAAATGGATGTCAAGTCATCTTTTCTAAATGGATATCTAAAAGAAGAAGCCTATATGGAACAACCAGAGGGTTTCCAACTGTCAGATAACCTTGAATTTGTATGCAAGCTGAAGAAATCCTTATATGGGTTGAAACAAGCTCCTCGTGCCTGGTATTACGGACTGGATAAGTATCTTCAAGACAAAGGGTTCAAGAGAGGAACAATTGACAACAATCTATATATCAAAACAAAGGGTAATGATTTGCTCATTGTGTTGGTCTATGTAGATGACATCATCTTCAGAAGCAATAATGCTTAATTGGTATAATGGTTTGATTATGCCATGTAGTCTAAATTTGAAATGTCTATGATAGGGGAACTGTCATTTTTTATTGGTCTGCAAATCACTCATAGGTATGAAGGAATATTTCTTTCTCAGGCGAAATATCTAAGAGAAATGTTGAAAAGGTTTCAAATGGAAGATTTTACACCTATGAGCACACCTATGGTCACTGGATGAAAGTTAAGAAAGGATGATGACTCACTTGATGTTGATTAGAGTTCATATAGGTCTATGATAGGCAACCTATTGTACATCATAGCATCCCATCCAGACATAATGCATGTTGTTGGAATGGTAGGAAGGTATCAGGCTACACCTAAACTAAGTCATTTGTTAGTTGTCAAAAGAATATTCAGATACTTGAAAGGAACAATGAACTATGGCCTATGGTATCTTAAGATTCAAAATTTTCAACTATCAGTCTATTCAAATGTTGATTGGGCTAACTACGTGAATGAAATGAAAAGCACGAGTGGAGGTGCATTCTTCTTAGGAGATTCCTTTGTAGCATGGTTGAGCAAGAACCAAGGTTACATTTCCTTATCAACTACATAAGTTGAATACATTGTAGATGCCACTTGTTGTACCCAAGTATTGTGGATGATTCAAACACTTACAGACTTGGAGGTAAAATATACTGCACCGATCCCAATTCATTGTGATAATACCAATGCAATTAGTGTGTCAAAGAATCCTGTATTTCACTCCAAGACCAAGCATATACCCATCAAGTATCACTTCTTGAGGGAACATGTGACCAACGTTGTTGTTTCTTTGGTTTATATTCCATCCAAACATCAGATTGTTGATATATTCACTAAACCACTTGCAAAATCTCAGTTTGAGTATCTACGCCAGAAGTTGGGTGTGACATCGTTATCAATCTAAATAGTCCATCCAGTCAGGGGGAGTATGTATCGGTTGAATATATGATACCTCCGAAAAGTACTGCAATGGCTCAGGGGGAGCCTGTTGCCTTTAACATTGATGTCAAAGGGGGAGAAAAGGTGTGGTCTGGATGCTACAGTTGGAGGTCTAATCAGAATAGTGTAGCCTTTCAAGGTTGCCATCAATGACAAAGGGGGAGATTTTTGGCATGTTTTACAGAAAAGAGCATGCTTTTCATTGATGGAAAGAATAGAAGGCGGAGCTAAAGGAAGCGTAGGCTTAGGGTGAGAAGCCTCAACAGTCGTTCCATCAAGAAATTGACCATGTTGATCGTCTCATATAATGGGCGTCGGTCATATGAGTGACCATGGGTTTAAGGACCGCTGGAGGATTGGTTAATGACCATATCAAGTTGTGACCGTTGGATGTGCAAGATGTGCAAGTCAGATCAATGACAAGGATGAATTGCAGAGAACGAAAGAAGAATTAAACAACTCGCTAGTTCTAATCCCGCAATTGGTCTAGATTGTCAGATCTCGTAAACCCAAATATTGACAACTGTGGTTGATCCAACAAATGATCAGATTAAGTCGAATTAATTCATGACCATTGGATGCACAATCACCAAATCAACGACAAGGATAGATTGTGGGGATCGAAAGGAGAATTAAATACCATGCTATTTCGAGTCCCACAATTATTCAGGACCGTCAAATCTTATAGCCTCGATGAACGACGATTGTGTTTGAGTCACCAACAATGCACAACTTCAAATTGTGGAGTTTTGGTGACGAGTTAAATCACTCGCAAGTTGTGGTTCTGCAACCACCCTTGATCGTGGATCTACTTTGAGAGTCTTCATAATCGTTGGATCATTCTAAGTGGAAGGACATGATAAGATAGAAAATTTTCATCACAGATAGATCGAGTCATTGATCCAAGATCTTGATCAACGAACAACATTCGTTTCGAGTTTAAATATGTGAGGAGGTTACTCTCCTAAAAAATCTCACTTCAGATTTTCCAGTTTGAGAGTTGAAAAACTCGAAGCCCAGAGAGCTGGAAATCTAAAATGAATAAAGACCATCGGATTTGGTGAACATACGATGACCATTAGATCAGGGATATCTACGTCAACAGACCACGTCAACAAGGACATGTGGTAGACCACGTCATAATATCACGTCAGCATTACACATGGCATAATCAGATGATGACAAGTGTCAAGAGAAAATTGGCACGTGTCATGTCAACAAGACACATGTGTAATGTTACATAACTTTGGGAGTTTCACCACCAACAAATGAAAAAATCTCTGAAGTCTCGAATGTTGAAGTTTTGACATGGACACAAGTCGTCGGATCTGAAGATCACATCAGAAGAATTCTCGACCATTGATCAAAATACAGTGGAAGGATAACATAAGTAGAATGGCCAAAATGTCGAAGGGTGAAGTCCTGGAGTGAAGGATAGTCGTTGGATTAAAGAGGACAGATGTCAATAGATCTTCCACTCCAGAAGATTGTCATATGGGAAAATCGATATTTGAGAATTGAAAGTCCCGAAGGCTGGACTCGCGGAGGAGATCTTGATCGTAGATTTAGGAGACAGGTGTCAATAGATATTCCACTCCGGAAGATTGTCATATGGAGGAAAGAAGGGTTTGAGACTTGAAAATCCTGGAGTCGGAATCACGAAGTAAATCACAGCCACTGATTCAAGAAGGACATATTTGAACCGTCAATTCAGGAGCATCGTCAAGATCATGAGATCGACGGTCCCATTGCATTTCGGGGGTTGAAGGTGAGTGAACGTTAATGAGTTTACGACGATCTTCAATCGAAACCATGGTTTTATATAAAGGACACATGGAGGCTCGAGGTAAATTGTGGGGCGAAAAGAAGTTTGTTTTAAACCACTTTTGGACGTGCCCGCAATCGCGTGGTCACATGAGCTCATCGCCCAAGGTCATATCGAGGGAGGAGCTAGCACATCGCTAAGCTCCACTTCGGATTTTAGGAGATCAGGAGTTGGGAGAGTCAGGGTGACTCACGACAGATGACCCAAAACATGAAGTCCCGAAGTGATTGGCCCCAGGTCATCATCGAAGGTCACGTGAAGGAAGGGGCTTAGGATCCAAAGAAGCCAAAACCGACTGAATGTAACTAACAAAGAAGTTGAAGAGTTTCGACTGCCAGAGAAGCCAAATAATCTCAGGAAAATGACCACTTATGATGAACACATTCAGTATAACCACAAGAGAAGATGAAGAGTTACAATGATGATCATGCAGAGGACTCGTTGTGTGAAAGACACGCAGAACAAAAAAGAGGATGTGGATTTTGTTCGTTAGAAATGTTGTGGGGAGTATGAGATGCAGTGAACAATATGAAGGGTAGATCAGTGTGGCACAGTGAAGAGCATGAGGAGGCATAGTGCATACAATGGACGTGGTGCACAGAACATAAAATGCAGAAGAAAAAAAAGTGCAAGGAAGGCGAGAAGGAGGACACTGATGCAGGCAGAGCAAAGCAGTGTAGCAGAATAATGATGAGACTAGTAATCCATTGATAAACATTATATCACTGTAATAAATTTCAATAAGAAAATATTTATATTTCAGGGTGGTAGGGAGGTGCTAGGGAGGACTGTTTTCCTTAGAGTTTCAAGTGGGTACTTGAACACAGGGAGTTGTAGCTTCCATCTGGTTGCAGTAAAAAAAACCAGGGTGGTAGGGTGGTAGGGTGGTGCAAGGGAGAACTATTGTTCTCTATTATATAGGTTGGTTCCTGTGTGACAAGAAGTTGGTGCTTCCATCCAGTTGGTACTGGAACACTCAGGGAGTTGGTGCTTCCTTTTAGTGGGTGCTAGAGAAACCAGAGAGTTTGTGCTCTCAGCAAGTTATTGCTTGTAAAACAGAGGCGGTAGACTCAAAAGTACTTGGTGCTCATATGAATGATAATGTAAAAAAAATAAAGACTACTTATCATATCAAGAAGAAGAGGTTTTCTCCCTTTATGGGTTTCCTGAGGAAATATCTGTCTCTGTATATTTCATGTCTGTGATTGATCTTGAATATTCTATTTCTTACTTCCCTGTATTATTTTGATCATCATTAAGTGTTCTGTAAAGAGTTTAAAATGGGAATTATTGTTTAAGCACAATAACAACTGATTCAACCCCNTTTCCCTCAAAACCATCCAATTTCATATCATTTCTTACAAGCAAATCCCCCACTCCCCATAGTTTTTTCCTAGCCATAATTCCATGGGATTTTTCCTTGTTTGCATGCATAAAAACCATGTTTCCACACAAGTTCCACCATGAACAATGAGAAGAAGATAATTTGGATAAGAAAATGGATAATTCACGTGGGAAAGAAATGTGCTTAGGTAGAATGGAGAGTCTAAGAATTATTCATGAATGAGGGTGAATAATGGTTTCCCCCCAAGTTTATTCTGCATAAGACAAGTGTGTCCTTTTGGCCAAGAAGCATGAGGAAACATCCAAAAGAACACCCAATTAAAAGATGAGTGGGAAATATTTTTAAGGAATCATGGGCAAGGAAGTTTTTACTTCAAAGGACAAGTGTCAAACCATATCACTGATACACCCCCTTTCCTCTTTCTCTCTTATGGTATCATGGTCCCCTTGTTACTTCTCAAGCAACCTTTTATGTGGATAATATATTGCCATTGTCGTATCATAAGGACACCATGGAAATCATAAAAATCACACCATAATCCTTTACCACAATGGAAATCCATATAAAATTTAATAGTCATACTAATAGGAACATTTACAACTCATTGACCTTATTTATACACAACAACGTCGCAATTTCGAGCATTATTTTACAAACGTGGAAAGAGAGACGACTATGTTACAAACGTGGCAAGAGCGATGCCTATGTTATAAACATGGAAATAGAGATGAGAATGTGGAAATAGAGATGAAAACATGGCAAGAGAGACGTCAACGTGGCAATAGTGACGTTATCGAGCAATATGGAAAAAAAAAAAATCCTCTATTTTTCGACAGCATAGCCAATTTTGTCCATAACGTCGCAAATAGAACATCAAAATTTTTACAATATGTACTAGTGTTGTATTGGATCTATTTCCCCTTCCTCTTCTTCCAACAAATATTCCTTTGAGCCCTGGTCTTGCAGGACTACTTCTTGGGGGAGGACTACAATGGTTGGTGAGATAGGATCCACTCTTTCATTTTCTGGTGAGGGACGGATGGTAGGTGGAACATTTTCAAGCGTGTTTCCTTCGTGTTTTGGTTCTTCCACGATGGATAATTTATTATTGGGTTCAAGATGCTTTTTTATTTTAAGGAGCTTCCTTTCTGGGTGATGGGGGGTTTGGGATTTTTCCTTCTCGATGCTGGCAAGATTTAGGGTTTGCCTTATGCCTTTTGTGTTGTTTCCATCCATCTTCCAGGTCTTTTTCTTGTCGGGATTGGGGAATTTTTGGGAAGTTTTTCTGGAAATTCCCATACTCATGGCAGTGTCTGCATTTAAATGGAAATTGTTCATAGTCTAGCTTCTGGAAGTGCTTCCAGACACCTACAGTCAATTTTATTGCTTCTAGTAGACTAGCTTCTAAATCAACCTCAACACAAATACAGGCACATGAGTATTGATATTTTGGATTATCTTTTTCGATGTACTTACCAAGCCCATTGCTAATGGCCTACATCGAGGAGGTAGACCAGTAGTGGATCGGGAGGTTAGGGATCCTGAACCACACCATAATTGAATTAGGTACATCCAACGCAGGTTTGAATTCAGGAGTCCATCGGTTTAGGTACATCCCTTGGGGCCCCATGAAGAATGGCCCATTTCTGAAGGTCAGATCGCGATCGTCTCTGGAAATGAATTCGAACAGGAAAAACCCCCAACCAATCGCATAGAAGGTGACATTGCTGGTGATCAGAGGGTGCTATTTTTTCTAGATCTAGTTTTTGGTAGTGTGAGGTGAGGGCCAAATCTCGGCGAACTGTCCCACCAAGGACTGATCTGCTAACGGCACCGCTATCTTCATAGGTTGATCCAGAGGAAGGGCGATTAACAAAATTTCATCCAACATTTTGACAAACTTGGGGGGAGGGTCAGAGGCAGGGTTTTTGCCTTCGTTTATGAGCAATCATTTGAAGGCAGCTGCATCAGGGAGAGACAGTGGCTCGTCACCCCTTTCAGATCTCACAGAGGCCAAAATCATACCTAGCTCTCTCCAAAGCTAGTAAAAAAAATGTTATGTTTTCCCTCATCTATATGTTTTCTTTTTGTTATGGTTATTGTGCACACTTAATACGAATGCATGGTTAATATGAATAAATTGGTTGATGGTTATGTGCATTGGATGAATGGTTTGGTTACATGTTAGCTACTATTATGGATTACCACACATATAACGAATGAATGAATGTTAAGTAGAGTAATGTTGCACACATGGTATAATGAATGGTAAGTAACTATTAAGTAGTGGAAATTGCACACCCGATGAAGGAATGAACAATGGTTAGTAAGAACATGTTGAATGCCTCATTTCCCCTCATCATTGCAGAAACTTGGTTCTTGTAACCCCTCTAGATGCCTCGGGTAAGACTTCACTTTCTTGCAGGTGATGCCAAAAGAGCTAGTGTCTAAAGGTTTTCTTAGTATGTTATCTTTGAACCTAGGTCTACCCACTATGTGCCAACAATAGTTCAAACTAATTCTCATGGAAAACAAGTATGGTGGATTTACTATGAAGTATGGGAATTTACTTTGTTACTTTGGGAAAAAATGTTATTTTCTTTCAACCATTCAAAAAAGTTAGATGGGATAATTAAAATGAAAAAGGACATGGATTAATTGGAAGGTCCATCTCTAGTAATCTATTATTTAACCTTCAATGACTTGATAAACCAAATGTATCTTGGTGAAATATGAAAACTATTTTTGTTAAACATAATGAGATTCAAGCCCACCAAATCGAAAACCAATTGATTTCTTTAAATCCTAGTGATTTCTCTTGCATTGAATATTTTCTATCTAATTTTAAAACACTTATAACTTTTATTTGAAGAATGTAAAATCACAAGGAAGGATGAACAATTCATATATACTATTATTACTAATCTTGGAAATGCCTATTTTTGCTTTTGTATCTACTTTTCACTCCACCAAAGAATCACTTATTAGTCAAGGGGCTACTTACAAAATTCCCTCTTTTGAAGCTTTTGTGATTCTTTAATTATAGAGAAAGATAAGCTTATGCACCTTGGAGTGACCGAAACTACAAGTACATCGAATAAAGTCTTAGTATCACAAAAGAAGCAAGGCTCCAAGCATCTATAATGACCCCAATGATTATGACTGCAAGCAAAGAGAAAAGTGCAATTTTTTTTTTTGTTTTAAGGCAAGAAGGCAACGACAACAATAGTTGAACCACACAACCTGACGATGAACACAAGCATGCATATCAGGCAACATACAACTATGACTCCATGCACTAGCAAAAAGAGAAACTGGGCAAAACATGTGTAAATCAACAGATAGAAATGACTACCCGCCCGACGCAAAAATGACAATCCCTGCAAGCCTAAGGACAACATCCACCATCCCGACACAATGGCCTTGACAACCAGTAACTAGAATCTCGATGGCGTGAAACCATACACATGAAGGCGTTATGTCCCAAGCACCAACAACAACTACAACTAACACACGCCCACAACGGGTAGCACAGACTCTGACCAAGTTATCATTTGCCTCTATCTGTTAGGGCACCCAATGATCCCCTCCACAGGAATCATGCAGTCGCCTGGTGATAGGCACAACAACAACCATGGCACAACAACATGACTGGACCCTCAACACAAGCTAAAATCAACATGCTAGGAGATCAAGTTAACTATCTAACCCCTGACGACTAACCCTAGCACCCAATCGCCAAGTCAATCAAGACAACTATCACTTTCATACAACGCAATAAATTCCTTGCGCAATAAAATCAATCTGTACATACTAAATGATTATTATTAAATAATAGTTCATTGCTACTATATTCCAATTTCCAGGTTAGATAAGTGTAAATCACCTTCCTTTAAAACTGAAACTAGTATGCTATCTCATGAAGTTGCTATCTTTTAAGACTCGAACTGTACACCGAAATAAATAGTTTTAGTGCAACTGGACACCAAGTTATTCGCCTAGCAATAAATCAATTACAAGTAAATGTTGTGACTTATCAATCCAATATATCGCTGGCATGTAAGCCACTGTCACATAATTTGCAGCTTAATAATAAATGAAAGGATGAGAAAAACACTGTAATCATTGTCTAAATAAAGGAGATATTGTATCTATATGAATACGCTATCGACCATCCATTTGTTGTCTAAAAAGGTATGCTATTGTTGTGTAAAGAATAAAAAATATATTATTGTTGTCTAAAATTACGGTGTAAAACAGATACAATTTAAAACTAAGACTATTGCCTCACCTATTACAGGTTGTCTATTACATTCGCAATTGAAACACTGTCTATAATATGCTACCAATCAATAAATAGCCAACAACATTAATTTGCTATGATATATTGCAACATAGTTGACTAAAATAAACCAATTGTTGTCTATCATTACCCAAAATTGTTGTCTACATTCACCCACGCTATTTAATGGCAGCCTAATAAATACAAGAATGTTGAATTAATATGATATCACTAAATATTATAACATGATAGCATTGTGAAAATAAAAGAGATCGTTTTCACCATAGCCATCTAGATCATAATAACATATCCATAATGTCTCATAGTCATAATCAAACGGCCAATAGTATAATAATCTGGATCACTTGCAAGCAAGTGTCCTCAAAGAATAAGTTCGCTCAATGCGCACAAGAGAGGGATGTTACATACACCCCTCTTGGTATAAAATTTGTCCCGAAGCTTCATAGTATATAAGTGCCGAAATAATGGGTATCACAGTATCATAAGTCTATCTATCAAACAAAAATGGAAACTGCTGGTGCATCTCATATGCGTCCTCCCAGGGCACCTTGTGTGGACTATAGTTTTCCCACTAGACCTTGACCTGATCTATTGTTTGACGCCTTAGTTGTCGAATGCGATGATCCAAGATGTGGATCAGCACATTCATGAGTGCCCCCTCGTCCGATACCTGCAAGGAACTCATGTCAATAACATGTGTAGGATCACTAATATAATGTCTCAAAACAAATACGTGAAAAACATCGTACATACGCCTCAAGGAATCAGGCAAGGCTAGTCGATAGGCCACGGGCCCCTTCCTCTTCCTAGGAGAGAGTTTAGCTCCCTTTCTAAACTTGATCGAACTCTTATGTGGTTTCACCTACAAGAAGACATGATCACCAACTTCGTAACTACGGTTGACATGGTGCACATCAGCGTAACTCTTTTGATGATCCTGTGCTTCTTTTATCCTTTGTCTTATTGTTTGCATTTGATATTCCATTTCTTGGATCGCTTCTGGTCCCACCAGGACCCTATCCTCAAGTCGATCCCAACTCAAAGGCGTCTGACACGGTCACCTATAAAGAAACTCAAAAGGCGCCATATTAATAGTGATTTGGTAACGGTTGTTATATGTGAATTCTACAAGTGGAAATAATTCTTCCCAATGCTTATGTTGGTCCATCACATACATGCACAAATTGTCCTACAAGATTTGGTTTGTTCACTCGGTCTGTCCCTCTGTCTCCGAGTGATATGTCGTACTGAAGTTAAGTTGGGTTTCTTAACGCCTCTTGGAAACTAGTCCAAAATCGTTCAATAAACACCGATCCTCGATCGGATATAATCCTTTTAGGCACGCCATGCTGCCTCACAATCTCACTAACGAAAACTATAGCTATTTCAGGTGCTTGATACATCATATGCACAAGAATAAAATGAGCACTCTTCGTCAGAGTGTCGACTACCACAAAAATCAAGTCGTGTCTCCTTGTCGTCAGTGGAAAACCAACAATGAAATCCATCGAAATTGTTAATTTTTCAAAATCCCACCCAGTTTCAGTCTCGCTGATTTTTCAGTCAAATTTAAATGCTAAATTTAATTTCAGCACTGTTTCATCATATGCTACAGCCGTGGTGTTTCAGCATCTGCTCCGCGGTGTTTCAACATCAGCACCGCGGTGTTTCAGCATCAGCTCCGCGGTGTTTCAGCATCAGCACCACGGTGTTTCAGCATCAGCATATGCTACAGCCTGGTGTTTCAGCATCTTCTCAGTGGTGTTTCAGCATCTAAAAAAAACTTAACAGAAAATAAATTTATGAACTGAAAATAAATTTCAGAACTGAAACATGAGGATAATGAACATCATTTTCAATGCAGAAATTAGATATCATCAATATGCAAAACTCAGAAAATATTTAGACACAAATATTTTCGGTCTAACTTCGACCCTGGAAAAACCCACAAGGGGAAAACCAGTTAGAGAGGGATTTGTATTATTTATGAGCTTCTGAGAAATTCTTTTACAGCATTTTCATCTTCAGATATTTACACAAACTTAT
>JASDQU010508796.1:19790-31657 GCA_032191745.1 Picea mariana | reverse complement strand
TGATTCTTTCATTAGAGAGAAAGATAATCTTTTTTCACTTTGGAGTGATCAAAACTACAAGTACATCGAATAAATACTTAGTAGCACAAAAGAAGCAAGGATCCAAGCATCCAAGAAGCAACATCCTCACAAAAAGGAAAAAAATAAGGGTCTTAAACCCTATCAGGGAGCTCCAACTCCCAATGGTGATAAAGGAATTAAATCAAAATATAAGAATATTGCGAGACATTGTAATTTTTGTGTGTGACATAGTCATCTAGAGTCTAAATTTTTTAAGAAGATCAAATCCATAGAAGAAATAATAAAAAAGAACAATACCAATCTTGATCCTTCTTCTTCTAACTCTTCTTTTCACAGACATGCATTTTTTTCTTCTAGTTCTTCCTTCAATGCGATGCCTACTTCTTCTTCTATAGGGTGGCTTATCGATTATGGAGAATCTTATCATATGGATAAGGATAAAACCATCTTTTTCCCTTTTGATAATTGTAACACCAACCAAATATTTGTTGGTGACAATAGATCTCTTAGTTTTGTAGGGTCTGGAATAATTCAGTTAGATGATTGTCATTTTAATGATGTTATTGGGGGTAGATACTCCCAACCATGGCCAAATAATCTCATGTGGGGTAAATCAAGGATGAAGGAGGGGCTCTCTTGGTTATCTAAGTAACCATGTTTAGAGATTGAAGTAACCAAGCATGTTAAAGAATTAATTATATATATATATATATATATATATATATATATATATATAAGGATAAGTAAGAATATGTATGTTTTTGTGTTGATTTGAGTTATATTAAATTTTATGTTGTTATATTAAGGGGCTTGATTATAAAAATTGTGGAAAGATAAAGGTCGATGTATTTGAAAGACTAAGAACTATTAAAGAGAGTGGGTTTTTTTTCCCTAGGAGGATAGGGTTTCCCACTATAATTTGTGTTTTTAATGATTCAGATGTTTTCTTTTATGATGGATGGAACTTATAAGGTTATCTAAATATTTTGGGTATATTTCTTGTTAAGTGAATCTCAGTTTTTGATAAATTTGGACTATGACTATAAATATAGCCAACATTTGGGGGGCATTGTGACTCAAAACTATGTGGCATAACCAGAAGAATAATGAAAATACAAATAAATTGATGGGTGAACACTAATAGTAGTTATGGGGGGCAACACCATCACAATAAATTCATAGGTTTTTCAACCCAAAAGAAATAGGAAGCGATGAAGTTGCCACTGAGAAGAATCCCAACCTATAGCTAGGTATAAGGAACACCATAAATTAATAGAGGAAAAGGGGAAGAATGAATTAAATAATGATAAAAGATGAACTATCCTTAGAAGAATTATCAGGACCCTTGCATCAAGGAACTGTTGGCCAGGAACAACTTGGAAGAATTGATAACGGTCCCTTCAATGGATGTATAACTATAGTTAAATCCCATACAAACATGCCACAAATACCATTATTTTTGGAACCATGGATGGATAGGATAATTTATTTCTCCTCAAAATACATTGGCAAGTGACAAATATAGTGGATTTAATGAAGAAATGGGAAATTGATGCAGGAGCATCGTAAGCAGCCAGCCAAGCGAGCATGAAGGTGGAAGACAGTTGGAGGAGCGCAACACACGTTTTGCACATTTTGAAATATTTTTGAAAGATTAAGAAGTGGATATTAATGTGGTAGCTAGAAGCGTACTTGCATTTATATCTGGCTGTTGTAAATAAATCGTGAGTGATTTTCTCTCATCTGACAATGTAAAAGGCATTTAATCCCAATTAATGAAAGTAGGTAGGTTTGAATTAATAGATTAGACAGTTTAGAAGAGTAGGAGGGAAAACGGATATAGAAACCCTTTCCTTTGTATCATAGTAGTGGTCATAACATTATCAACATTGAGAGCTGTAGCAGAGAGTTAAAAAGAAGAATCCATGTACAGGAGCTTTGAATTAATATATGAAGCTTTGAATAAAATTTCATGGTGTTATGATGTTCTCTGTTTATACATGGTGAATGGTATGCTTATGGTTGTTTTATTCTCTCTGTTATGGATTTGTTATGAGGCTCTGATGTGTATGTATGATTTCATGTTGAATGTTTGAAGTCTGAGAGAGAGAGAGAATGAGTTTGAATTGTTTCTCTTCCTGAGTGAGAGAAGTTCCTACAAGGAGTGCAGTGAAACATCCGCAAGGTGTGCGTTGACAAGGGTTCTAAGTTTTATCTCAGAAAGCTCAGGAGAGATACCGGTGTTCTCATTCCAGCAGAAGTGTAGGTGAAGCACAGAAGTCGTGCAAGGTGTGCACAGGCTAGTCGAGACCTTAAACTTATCAACTAAGGTTGAAAGGTAAGGGACTGATGTTGCAGAAGGTGCACATAGTCGAAGAATCAAATACTAAGGAGTATCTGGGAGATTTCTGCAAGGAGTGCGTGCATGATTCCTTTTGAGGCTCAAGCTTGCAAGTGAAAGATTAGGAGGGTTAGTGCCTTCGAAGTGTTAAAAGGGAGACAGAGCGAATTTGCTTTGCAGAAGCCAAGTTATGACGAGGAACACTGATTCACTTCACAGAAGTTGTCAAGGAAGGAACGAGCGGGGGAAATTCTCTGTGGAGAATTCATGAAGTCAAAAGGACCATGGGATTCAGTGAAGCCGCAAGGGGGTTAAGCATTTGATGAATCCACCCTTCGGGAGGTAAGACTCAACGTGGACCATTGATCGTGATAGTGGAGCGTCAGATCATTTCGGGGATTTGTAGTTTGTAAGTCTGGAGTGTAAGCCAAAATCCTTGGTCACTCTAACTCCCGAATCACGAAAATAATTGTTAAGTGAAGATTTTCAGGATTTCGGTAATTCAGGATTCAGAATATTGGGAATCCTGAGGACAAGGAGCCAGGGGCCTTTGCATTGAAAACCCTAAAGTTGCGAAAACCCGGAATATCCTTGAAGTGGCATTTCGGCATTTCGGGGATCAGGGTTTCGGCATTCCAGTTGACAAGGATTCAGGGCACTTCACATAAGAAACCCTGAAGTTGCAAAATGAAAAATATTGTGAAGTGGCGTTTCGGTGTTTCAGGGTTCGGGAACCCAAGAAGAGAGTGGTTTGGGATCGAGAGTTTAGAACTCTCGGTACCCGGAAGATTGAAATGACGTGGGCGTTGATTCCATAGAAGGCGCATTTCAAAATTCGAGGTTTCAAAGTGGTAGGGGAACGGTAGTCGAAGGCTGGTTCAAGTCCAAAAAGCTAGGAAGAATGACAGGTGGTAGGAATCCATGTTAGAGACCAAGGAAAGTTGAGAAGATAGGTGGCGCATACTCGTTGCCAGGTGGTGTCAATACCCGTTGACTGTTTCGGAGTTTTGGAGGTTGAAGAGCCGGGAGCCTTGCATCAGGATTCGTGAAATCGCGAAGTCCAAAACCCCGAAAAGGCAAAAAGTTCTGTTGGAAGCCAGTCTTTTGCTGAACGCATCGCGATTCGACATTTCGGTGTTTTCGAAGAAAAGAGGTTGGAGTTATTTTTTCCAAAATTCTCGGAGTCGCAAAACATGATACAGTTGTGGAGGAGGACGTGATCGAAGATTTCAGTGTTTCAGCATTTCGGGTTTCAGTGGGTTGAAGAGCGGGAACTCGACAACAGAAATTGCGAAATCCCAAAACCCAAAATCCCAATTTGGAAAAGGGCGTGATCATATTATTGAGGTCAGAAGATTTGAGTGATGCTTTGTGTTTTATCATGCGGGGCATACTCATAAGGACCTATGGATACATCATCATGTGTGTGAGGGATTCCCTATGGGGAAATTCAAAGAGTCAATCAGACTCAGGTGGGTAGATTTAGAACGATCCTGAGTGGATCTCGGCTCGAGGGTCGAGGGTCTGCGCCAGTTGTGGTATCAGAGAAAAGAACAAGTTCTTGCTTTCAGTAGTGGAGAAAAGAGGAACATTTTACAACCATGCCACCAAGGAGAAGAGACAGGCCAATGCCAATTCCTGATCCAGCAGTGGAAAGAGAAATGCGTGAGTTACGTGCCAGGATTGATGCCATGGAGACAACACAGAGGCACACAGTTGACATTGGGGATATCAAAAAGGCTGATAGTGAAAATGAAGCTGGAAACGAAGGAGAAGAAGTTGCAGTCAAATATGTTGCGGATGAATGCCTATTCAGGGTTGTTGCAAGGATAGGTGCCAGGGAAAAAATGGAAATTATAGTGTATTAGGGAAACCTGGATGTTGAAGAGCTTCTAGACTGGATTAGAGCTCTAGATAAATACTTTGACTATGAGGATGTCGAGGAATACAAGAAAGTAAAACATGTCATTACTAGACTTAAAGGGCATGCAGCACTATGGTGCGATGAACTGCGGGCTAACAGATGTTGCAAGGGAAAGCAGAAAATCAAAAGCTGGGATAGAATGGTTGCAAAGATGAAATCCAAATTCATACCCAAGGATTATCAAATCACTCTGTTTCAGAGGATGCAGAATTTGAGACAGAAGCTGATGTCAGTGAAAGAATACACTGAAGAGTTCTACAAGATAAACATAAGAGCAGTTCATCGGGAAAGTGATGATGAAAAGGTTGCCATATACATGAATGGTCTGTGGTATGACATTCAAGATGAGATTAGCATGATGACCCTTCGGACTATAGAAGATGCTTATCAGATGGCTTTGAATGTTGAAGAGAAGCTGAGCCGGAAACAAGGTCAAAGAGGTCGAGGCAGAAGTCAAGCCAGAGGCAAAACAATTTCCCAAGATAGGACTCAGAAACCTAAAGAAGAAGGGAAGAAACCTCAAACTCAACATGAGAGAAGTGGAAGTTCACAGAGAGGACAGTATGCTGATAGAAGCACTTTTCCTCAAGCTAGAGGAAGAGGAAGAGGCAGAGGCAGTGAAGTAAAATGCTTTGTTTGTGGAAAGATCGGACATAAATCCTATGAGTGTCTAGATAAGAAGAAAGATGGTGGTGAAAATCACATTGTCGAAGCTCAAGGATGGAATGTTGAGGCAAAAGATGCTGAGGGTGGAAGATCCTTAATGATGAGGAAATTTCTCTTGAAGCCGGAGAAGGAGGTAGAGAACCCATTCCAAAGAAACAGTCTGTTTCAGACTGCTTGCAAAACCAAAGACAGGGTATGCAAAGTCATAGTGGACAGCGGTAGCACATACAATCTTGTATCTATAGAAATGGTAGAAAATATAGAGTTGGAGACTATCGTACACCCAAGCCCATACAGAGTTTCGTGGCTACAAAAAGGACATCAGGTAAATGTCATTAAACAATGTTTAGTTGAATTTAAAATAGGAGGATATAAGGATGAAATATTATGTGATGTCATTCCCATGGATGTTTCTCATCTATTGTTGCGTAGACCATGGCAATATGATAGAAACGTAGTTCATGATGGGAGGAAGAACACATACACCCTGGAGAAAAATGGTAGGACTCACATGCTGTTGCTGATTAAGAACCAAGAAGTGAAAACAGAGGTGAATAACACTGTACTTCTCATGAGTGGGAAGGAACTTCTTAAAGGGGTTAAGAATAAGGAATATACACAATTTATTGTGGTTAGGAAGCCCAAAATTGTTTTGACCAGTACAAGGATAGATGATTTACCAGAAGAAATCCAGGAGTTGCTGGAAGAGTTCGCTGATATAGTAGTGGACGAACTACCTTGTTCGTTGCCACTGATCATGAGTACAAGCCATCACATTGATCTTATACCTAGAGCCATTTTACCAAACAAAGTAGTGTACATGTTGACGCCGTAGGAGAATGAAGAAGTTAAGAGATAGGTACATGACTTAAAGGACAAAGGATTGATTAGAGAAATCTTGAGTCCATGCGTTGTTCCAACAGTGCTCTGCCCAAAGAAATATGGAGGTTGGAGAATGTGTACATACTCAAGGGAAATCAATAAGATTACCATCATATATATATTTCCATTGCCAAGGATGGATGACTTGATGGATTGCTTGAGTGGAGCAAGATTTTTTTCAATAAATGATTTGAAAAGCGGGTATCATCAAATTCGAATGAGAGAAGGTGATGAATCGAAGACAGCATTCAAGATGAACGAGGGGCTATATGAATGGCTTGTCATGCCATTTGGTTTAAAGAATGCACCCAGTACTTTCATGAGGTTGATGAAAGAAGTCCTGAAGGATTTCATTGGGAAATTCCTCATTGTATATCTTGATGATATATTAATTTTCAGCAAGACAGAAGCAGAACACTTAAAGCATTTAGATGTAGTGATGAGAATATTGCAGCAAGAGAAATTGTTGATTAATATGAAGAAATCATCATTTATGAGGACATAACTCATTTATTTGGGTTTTGTTATCTCTGCAAATGAGCTGAAGATGGATCCAGAAAAGGTAAATGCGATTAAGAATTGGCCATCGTCGAAAAGTGTGTTTGAAGTACAAATCTTCCATGGTTTGGCTAGTTTCTACAGAAAATTCATCCGAAATTTTAGTGGAATTAGCGCACCAATGATGGATACGGTGAAGAAAAGACACAAATATTTTCACTGGATAGAAGAAGCGGAGAAGAGTTTCAACTTGCTGAAGAAGAAGATTACGGAGAAACCAATTCTGGTTTTGCCGGATTTTAGCAAGACATTTCAAGTCAAGTGTGATGCAAGTGGATTTGCAATTGGAGTGGTCTTGATCCAAGATGACAAGCCGATCGCATACTTCAGTGAAAAACTAAATGAAGCAAAAATTAAGTACTCAACATATGAAAAATAATTCTATGCAGTCATACAAGCACTGAAGAAATAGAGACATTATTTGGTTCCTAAAGAGTTTGTTTTGTATAGTGATAATCATGCTTTATAATTCATGACTCAACAGGAGAAGTTGAACCAAAAACATGTTAAATGGGTTGAATTCATGCGGAATTTTACTTTTGTAACTAAGCATATTTCTGGAACTGCTAACAAAGTTATTGATGCTTTGAGCAGGAAATGTTTGCTTATGTAGGAATTCAAAGTCAAAACTTTGGGTTTTGATAACCTCAAAGAAATGTATAGAGATGACCTAGATTTTAAGGGAGTGTATGAGGCATCTGAGAATCCAATTCTTAGGGATAGAAGCCAATGGACCAAATATATGATCCAATATGGATTGTTATTCAGAGGCAATCAACTATGTATTCCAAAATGCTCCATGAGGGAGAACCTGCTGAAGGAAAAACACAGTGGAGGATTGGCTGAACACTTCGGTCATGATAAAACGTTCTCAAAATTGAATGGCTCATATTTTTGGCCAGGGATGAGGACAAGTGTCAAGAAATTTGTGGACAGATGCAGAATTTGTCAACACACAAAAGGGAAAAGGAAAAACATAGGGTTATATCAACCATTACCCATACCAGAAAGGTCGTGGGACGCAGTGAGCATGGATTTTATATTGGGACTACCAAGAATGCAAAGGGGCTATGATTCAATCTTTGTGGTAGTCGACAGATTTTCAAAGATGGCACATTTCATACTGTTCTAGACAACCAGCGATGCAACTCATATTGCGAACCTATTTTTCAAAGAGGTCGTTAGACTTCACAGCTTGCCAAGGAGTATCGTTTCTGATCGAGATACCAAGTTCGTAGGATATTTCTGGAGGAATTTGTGGAAGAAGCTAGGGACAAGTTTTTCATTTAGCTCAACATATCATCCTCAAATGGACGGGCAGACGAAAGTCGTGAACAAAAGCTTGGGAGATTTATTGAGGAGCCTAGTGACTGAACACTGCAGTCAATGGGATCACATTCTGCCACAGGAGGAATTTTCTTACAATGATTCACTCAACAGAAGCATAGGGAAAATTCCATTCCAAATTGTATATGGAATGCAGCCAAGGAGAGTTTCTGAATTGAAAGATTCAGAACAAGCTGAATTCAGAAGTGCTAGTGCAGAGGATTTTGCAGAAGCAATGAAGGAGCTTCACAGCTGAATTAAGGAGCTATTGCAAAATTCAAATCAAGAATACAAGCGGAGAGAAGATCAACACAGGCAAGAACTTCAATTTCAAGTTGGTGATTTGATTCTTGCACATATGAGGAAGGAAAGGTTCCCAAGGGGAACATATAAAAAACTAAAAATGAAAAAGATTGGACCGTGCAAGGTCATAAGTAAATTTGGGGCAAACGCATATGAGATTGAATTACCCGATGGGATAAGAATTTCACCGATATTAAATGTTGTAGATTTGTACCCTTACAGAGCTGGAGAAGCAATAGTAGAGGAGGAACAAAAAGAAGTTCAATGAACAAAACAAATGCCTGTAGTTGAAAAGCCACAAATGGAAAGTATAATTGACAAGAGAGTCAGCAGGAAGACCAGGAGAAAGGAGTATTTTGAATACTTGGTCAAGTGGAAAGGACATCCAGTTGAAGATGCCAGTTGGGAAGATGAAGCATAAATTCAGAAGCATGGACAGACCGTGCAAGAGCTCATGAACAGAAGTTCATGAAAATTTTCAAGCGAGGGAGTATGATGCAGGAGCATCGTAAGCAACTAGCCAAGCGAGCATGAAGGTGGAAGACAGCTGGAGGAGCGCAACACACGTTTTGCACATTTTGAAATATTTTTGAAAGATTAAGAAGCAGATATTAATGTAGTAGCTAGAAGCGTACTTGCATTTATATCTGGCTATTGTAAACAGATCATGAGCGATTTTCTCTCATCTGACAATGTAAAAGGCATTTAAGCCCAGTTAATGAAACTAGGTAGGTTTGAATTAATAGATTAGACAGTTTAGAAGAGTAGGAGGGAAAACGGATATAGACACCCTCACCTTTGTATCATAGTAGTGGTCGTAACATTATCAACATTGAGAGCTGTAGCAGAGAGTTAAAAAGAAGAATCCATGTACAGGAGCTTTGAATTAATATATGAGGCTTTGAATCAGATTTCATGCTGTTATGATGTTTTATGTTTATACATGGTGAATGTTATGCTTATGGTTGTTTTATTCTCTCTGTTATGCATTTGTTATGAGGCTATGTTGTGTATGTATGATTTCATGTTGAATGTTTGAAGTCTGAGAGAGAGAGAGAATGAGTTTCAATTGTTTCTCTTCCTGAGTGAGAGAAGTTCCTGCAAGGAGTGCAGTGAAACGTCCACAACGTGTGCGTTGACAAGGGTTCTGAGTTTTATCTCAGAAATCTCAGGAGAGATACCGTTGTTCTCATTCTAGCAGAAGTGAAGGTGAAGCATAGAAGCCGTGCAAGGTGTGCGTAGGCTAGTCGAGACCTTAAACTTATAAATTAAGGTTGAAAGGTAAGGGACTGTTGTTGCAGAAGGTGCACAGAGTCGAAGAATCAAATACTAAGGAGTATCTGGGAGATTGTCGCAAGGAGTGCGTGCAGGATTCCTTTTGAGGCTCAAGGTTGCAAGTGAAATCTTAAGAGGTTTAGTGCCTTTGAAGTGTTAAAAGGGAGATGGAGCGAAGTTGCTTTGCAGAAGCCAAGTTCAAACGAGGAACACTGGTTCATTTCGTAGAAGTTGTCAAGGAAGGAATGAGCGGGTGAAATTCTCTGTGGAGAACTCACGAAGTCGTGAGGACCGTTGGATTTAATGAAGCTGCAAGGGGGTTAAGCGTTGGATGATCGTGATAGTGGAGCGTCATATCATTTCGAGGATTCGGAGTTTGTAAATCTGGAGTGTAAGCCAAAATCCTTGGTCACTCTAACACCCGAAATGCGAAAAGAATTGTTAAGTGAAGAGTTTCAGGATTTCGACAATTCGAGATTCAGAATACTGGGAATCCTGAGGACAAGGAGCCAGGGGCCTTTGCATTGAAAACCCTAAAGTTGAGAAAACCTGAAATATCCTTGAAGTGGCATTTCATCATTTCGGGGATCGGGGTTTCGGCATTCCCGTTGACAAGGATTCGGGGCACTTCACATAAGAAACCTCGGAGTTGCGAAACGCAAAATATTGTGAAGTGGCATTTCGGCATTTCGGTGTTTCGAGGTTCAGGAATTCGAGAAGACAGTGGTTTGGGATCGAGAGTTTCGAACTCCTGGTACCCGAAATCCTGAAATGATGTGGGCGTTGATTCCATAGAAGGCGCATTTCAGAATTCGGGGTTTCGAAGTAGTAGGGGAACGGTAGTTGAAGGCTGGTTCAAGTCCAAAAAGTCGGGAAGAGTGACAGGTGGCAGGAATCCATGTCAGAGACCGAGGACATTGTAGAAGACAGGTGGCACATACTTGTTTCCAGGTGGTGTCAATACCCGTTGATCATTTCGGGGTTTTGGAGGTTGAAGATTCGGGAGCCTTGCATCAGGATTCGTGAAATTGCGAAGTTCGAAACCCTAAAAAGACGAAAAGTTCCGTTGGAAGCCAGTCTTTTGCTGAACGCATTGGGATTCGGCATTTCGGTGTTTTCGAAGACAAGAGGTTGAGGTTCTTTGTTCCAAAATTCCTAGAGTCACGAAACACGATACAGTTGTGGAGGAGGACGCAATTGAATATTTCGGCATTTCGGAATTTTGGGTTTCGGTGGGTTGAAGAGCCGGAACTCGACAACAGAAATCGCGAAATCATGAAACTCGAAATCCCAATTTGGAAAAGGGTGTGATCATATTATTGAGGTCAAGATATTTTAGTGATGATTTGTGTTTGATCACGCAGGGCATACTCATAAGGACCTATGGATACACCGTTGTGTGTGTGAGGGATTCCCTATGGGGAAATTCAAAGAGTCAATCAGACTCAAGAGGGCATATTTAGAACGATCCTAAGCGGATCTCAGCCTGAGGGTCAAGGGTCTATGCCAGAAATCTTTAAAGGATCACTAAAAGGATCAGTATTCTCATGTTATTGAAGATGTGAAAATAACCAACTTTATAAACATGGAAAGAATCCACCAATAAATTTCTAGAGATATATACATATTTGGATGAAAATTGTAAGTATTTTCATAGCTAAGGTATATAAAATAGATGAAAGGAGAAAGTGTGGTATGATATGACACTACTAGGAAGGAAAGTAACATAGAAATGGTATGCCTATGGCACTTGGGGACATACACTCAATAATTTCATTTTTAATATCCTAGGAGTAATAATATGTTCAAATTGTGAACCGGAGGATCATGAAACTAAACAAAGTCCAATACTATTGAAGGAAATTCAGAAGAAAATTTGTAAGATAATAGGAGTCAAATGACAACCCAAACCAAAATAAGATTGAGTGGCATTAATATCATAACCATAAGGATACCATATACTACAATTAGAGGTAGAATGTGACATGGATTTGAAATTAATACAAAAATACATCTACAAGGAATCAATTTTTCCAATAAGGGATTGGAAGAGAAAAGAGAAAGAGAAATCAAGAAGGGAAAGAAAGTACAACTAGACAAATAATTTGATAGATATAACAATTGAAGAAATTTTCCATGAACAAATTATACTTGAGAAAAATCAAGGATTTATTTGAATACCTACTAAACATTGACAAAGCCTAGGGAAGTGACCAAGAGGAAACCCAAGTATGTAGAATTAGTTCTATATTTCATAAATAACTACAAATACTTGAAATAGTAATGCAAAAGAAAATAAAGGGTGTATTGGTAGGCCTCAGTGTCAAAATTAACATCATCTCCTCCAGAGTTTGGGAACAACTAGGGAAGCCAAAGTTGAAACTATGTAGGATAGTAATTAGGGTGATGAACCATGTCATTTGTGTGCCATTGGTTAGGATGGCCATAGTAAAAACTGATTCTTACGATATTAAAACATGAATAACATTTAAAGTACTGAAATTTCCTAAAGAAGCATACACGGTGTTATTCAAAAGAGCATGGATTTATTCCATGAGAGGCACAATCTAC
>JASDQU010508796.1:9667-19770 GCA_032191745.1 Picea mariana | reverse complement strand
AATTAGGGTGATGAACCATGTCATTTGTGTGCCATTGGTTAGGATGGCCATAGTAAAAACTGATTCTTACGATATTAAAACATGAATAACATTTAAAGTACTGAAATTTCCTAAAGAAGCATACACGGTGTTATTCAAAAGAGCATGGATTTATTCCATGAGAGGCACAATCTACCTGGATCAAGAAGCCATTATATTTTGGAAAAATAGAAAAAATGTTATAGTACCTTTAGATAAGACAAAGAAAGTGGTAGAGGGAGAAACTAATGTGACTGATAGGGATGAGCCATTTGGGCCCCATATCGACATGGAGAACCTATACACAATGAAAAAGGAGACTAAATGAAACCCCCATGAATATGGAGTACTACATATGGATGTCTCAATAGGAGAATAATTTGATGATGTATTGAATGAATGGATTTGAATAATCATGAAATATACCCCAACTATATTAAGAAGACATTCAAAATCCAAACCTTAAACCACTCTAATCTATGACGATGGTGAGAAACCAAATAATGAGATAAAGAAGTTAAAAAAGAGAACGAAGTTCTACTTAGATGAAGAGAAAATACAATAATTTTTAGACATGCTCAACAAAATTCCATTCTAGTGTTGGATGAGACACTTTACGTCACAATCATATATAACACAAGAGAAAGTAAGGAAATTTTTTATATGTATATTTTAGAAAATAAAAGGAGAAAAATATTGTGGATATTATAGGGTTGTCAGATTACATCACCATGGCGGTTGATTCTCATAAAAATAAATAAAGTACAAAATTATGGAGACCTTGACGAAGTAGCCATCCATATCCTTCTAGGACTCATTGTTGGATTCACATGTAAGTGGTATTTTCATAAGGAAAATATAAGGGGATTGACAAAATGGAAGATAATATGGCATAATTTCCAGGAAGACCTTGACAAGGGATCAATCAATGAATACAAGTGGTATTATAAAAAATGTAAAGTTTTCAAAAGAACATAATCCATATAAAAATGAAAAGCTGGTCTTTGAAATATCAATGAAAAATAAAACACAATAGATCCTTGAGAAATACATGAAAGAATAGTTTGGTTGAAGGGGAATTAGTACAACCCTAATAGATCTACTAAATACGTAGGTAACATATAATACATTAAAGGTAAAATTAAAAAAGGAAGGAGAATGTCCTTGATACTTAGAAATAGGAAGCTATTGGGAAGATAAAAAAAATAACAAAGGAAATTGTGTTATTTTAAGAGTTTTGGATATAGTTGCATAGAGTTAGCATGAACTAAAAGGGATACCCAAGGAAATTAGAGAATTTAAGATCGAGCTACAACTCAAGGAAACACTAGTCATATAATGACCCTACAAAAAGAAATAAGGTAAAATTTCAAGATGAATTGAACAAACTTCTCAAGGCAGGATTCAAATACAAAGTAAAGGAAAGTGAAAGACCCTTACCTATTGTGGCAACCAAGAAGAAAAATGGAAAATTGAAGATACACATATATTTTCGAAGATAAAACAAGGTAATAATTAAGTGTAGCACCTATACATGGGATGCTATGAAATAAAATTATGATAACTGATACATACATGCATTAAAATAATTGATGTAACAAAATTTTACTATTTAAATGGAATAATAATGGAACGACATAAACATAACAAATACATGCAAAACAAATACCTCCTCCTTGGTTTGTTGAAGATGATGATTTATGATGTAGTCGATCTAAGATGCTTCCAAACATTCCTTCTTTTACCACTTACCCAGAGTGAAACAATGGAATTATCGTCCTAGCCAACTAGGAGCCTAAATAAATTCCTATCTCCAAGAAACCTTTCAGTTTCTTGGCCCTTCGTTCCCGTGACTCCAAGAAAAACAAAGCACATATGCTCTAAGAAAAGAATCACAAGAAATATATCTTCCAAGAACTATCTAACCTCTCAACATACTCCAACCTCTTCCCCCCTTCATCACCCCTTCCTCTTCTTATTTTTCATGTTTCCATACCCACTTCACAAAGTATCCTCAGCCACCACCATTATTAGCCACCAACCTCCCTTATCTAGATTTTTTGGGAAAAGTTAAAATAAATTAAAATATAAACGAATTACATAAAATAAAAATAAATAAAATTCAAAGTCTTTCTTCTCATGCTAGCTTATAAATGCAACTTGACAATTTTCCCAAATGTACATGAAAACCCACCATACTCATTTATTTCATCATAACAACCATCAATCAAAGTCAAAGAATACATTTAATGCTACTAGATATTTTTGTATGCAATATAATTTACATAGTAATTAAACCATTCAATTAAATATTTAATAATCTACTTTAATAATTAACACATTAATTAATTCTACTAGTGTACATGTGCAGGGTATGTGCGTGTAGCTAGTAGAGACATATCTTATGCATATACTAACAACAAAAAAACACTACCGCTGGTGCATAGTTCTTGTATGATCACACCAAGGCATGCAAGACAATAGATCAAGTAAGTGCATCATTTAATAATCTCAATGAACAAAATTACAATAATTAATCAATAACACATTATCACACTTAAAATATAAAAGGGGAATCAAAAGAGGGTTTTAAACATGGAAGCAACCAAGTGAGTAAACAATAGTGGCACATCAAACACCCATTTAATATTCTCTACTAACATCAAAGCATCCTTCCTTCCTAACCTACTTCCATCTTCCATCCTATCCTTTCCTCTATTAGACTAAATTGTATCATCAACTATATTGACCTAACTCCAGATAGAACCCATAAGCAGAAGTGTCATACATATTGACCAAGATTCCCTAGCAAGCAACTAGCAGTCACCATCACACATATAGGGGAGCGTGACTTCACACAACCCTCCCACAACTCCAGGTTTAAGAGGATACATGGTGGGAAATACCTCCACTCTTCCTAATAGAACTAGGGTCAACACCTTGAGCCATACTATGAAACTACTATTCTTAGGGTGACATCATCAAATGACCACTCTGGGAAAGATGTGCATCATGTCAAAGCCAAAATTACTAGATATCATAGCAATATTTCAAGTCATAAATTAAATAACAAGTGAAACTTATATCATACAGTATCTTATTGATGTCTACAACATTCAAGTTACCTTAGCACTACATTCATTTGGCTATCAAATAACTCATTAAATTGTAGGTTAGTTCACCAATAACTCATATCCATGCATATACACCACACTTTCATATAAGAATCCATATCTATATTAACATTCAATTAAGAAATGCATGTTTATTTTTATCATGCATTGCATCTGTTATGCATTCACAACATAAGTTGAACTGGTATCCATGTACCAAAATTCCATATTTAAATTTGCATGTTTAACCAAATCACATAACGATAATCATCATGAACATATAATAGTAAAAAATAATATTATGCAACACATACATAGATCTAGATGTACACCTCTCACATGTCTATATCAGTCTCACGAGTCCAAATAATTACTAGCAATGAATTACTATGATGAGAAAAATCAAAGTTCCAACCACCTAAGGAAAAAATATGGGGTGTTACATTAAGGAATCTTTTACGACACTCTTTTGAGAGGTGGTCCTAGAAATAGTCATAGGAAAGGAAGTTTACTCATTTTTGGTTGGGTATTGAAGATACAATAAGATGTCCATAAGAGAGAAATACCAATCCCTAACAACATTTTCAACAAAGTGGTGAGATTTTTCATATACAATAATGATTTTTGGATTAGTAAATGCACTAATGCATTTTTCTAGAATTATTGTAGAAATCCTTAAAAAAACCATCCATAAATATTTAGAATAATACTTGGATGACTGGGAATTATTTGGTTGTCCAAATAACCATGTGATAGACATCAGGGTGATGTTAAACATATGTAGAGAAACAAGGTCTCTCTAAATCCAAAAAAATGCCAATTCATACAACTCTTTAGAAAATTACTTGGAAACATAATATCGGAAGAGGTTATCATGGTGGATCTCAATAAAGTAAAACTTATTAGAGATCTATAACCACCCAAAAACCCATCAAAGGTCAAATATGTTTTGGAGCATATAATATACTACTTGAAATTTGTGAAAGGGTATCCCAAAATCACTCGCTTAATGGAAGAATTATTCAAAAAGGAAACAAAGTTTGTATGGACACAAGAATGATAGTAAGGTTTTGAGGAACTCAAGGAAGGGATTATAAATGCTCCAATCCTAAGAGTACCTGATTGTAATTATAAGGTTTTCCATGTACATGCATCAGTAGTATCTATTAGAGAAATATTGACATAGCCAATAGAAAAAGGGATGGATGACCCCATTTACTATTCCAACCTAAAACTCTCAACAACAAAAAGAAACTAGAAAACCATTGAAAGATAAGCTTTTGGTATGATCTATGCTTTACTAAAATTTTGGCATTATCTATTAGAAAATAAATTTTATTTTTACATTGACCATCAAGCAGTATTTTAAATTCTAAACTAACCAATTTTAGTGGGATGGATGCTACTGGGAAAATCCCCCCTTTAACTATACCAGGGTTTAAGATATAGACAGAGCGAATGATCATCTAAAAGTCAATCTAATTTCTACTCTACCCCAAACATGCCAAAACGAACAAAAATAAAGCAATAGGAGAGAATATTGGTAACTGTACCTTTTATCCCATGCCTGGTGATGATCTCCTCAAGCTCTATAGTTTGAAAGACTGCAAGTCTCCTCCCAAGGATGAATTTCATCCAAAACTAGGCAAGAAAGGACTACAAGCATGCTACTTCTATTCATGAGTTAGGGTTAGATATCAAATTCTATGAATAAATCAAAGAAAATACACAAAACATCATCATTTGGGACATGGAAAAGAGATTCTTTTATTCATCAAACAAAGAATGAAACTTACAATCTGTGTCAGCCACCATTCCACGAACCTGGTCCGAGCTCCTCTTTACAATGCTCCAAGTGCACCTTCAATAGGCCTCTTCTCTCAATCTTATGATCACCTCAAGGGAAGGGAATGGATTGAATGGAAGAAGAAGGGGTTGAAGAGGGAATGCTGAGGAAATATCTCACAAAAGGTAGCAAAAGCTTGGGCAAGGAGGGGAAGTGAAATTGGGCAGAGTTTCACTGTTCTTATGCTTGGATGTGAAATGATACCCCAACACCTCCTTTTATATGAAAAAAGGATGGTTATTCGGTTGGGTGACGGGCTATAGCAGGTGAATTGGTTGGGAAACCTCCAATAGCCCGTGAATTTCACTGAATTCCTTACAACTTTTTAATTTTTTGCAACTTTTGCAAGCATATGCAGATTGTTCAGTGTAAAGTAAGCATATGTACATAGGTTTTCTAGCATGAAGAAAGCGTATGTACATGGGATTTAATGGTGCAATATGCGTACATGCTCTAAAAAATGGTTTTGTAGGAAGATCTCCTCAACAGTGCTTTGGAAAAATATCCAAGCAAGAGGGTCAATGCCATGTATGCATGAGTAGGGAATTTTAGGGCTATAAAAGATGCCCCCTAATGTGTGAAGTAAGAAGAGAAACTGATTGTCGAATTACATTACAATATCTTCACCAATGTGTGAAATCGAGTGAGCCTGGGACCAGAGTTCGGGAGGTGCCATCTGCAAAACAACAATTGTCTCTCTGAGGCGGGCATACCCATGCTCGGGATGAAGTAAATCATGGCTTCCAATCAAATACACTATAGATCCATGTCATATAACTATATAAAGTGTAGTCGTGAGCAACACACAGCGGATCTACATCTCAAAATCAATCAAATATATACAAGTATAGTATTCATCTTCAAGAAGCTAGTAACACCTGTGGCTGGAGATGAGGTCTTCATAGCTCAAGAAACAACTTAAATATATTCAAAAATCAGGTAGGATTAAAATGGGAGTGTATAACTTCGTCAGCTCATCAGGAAAAGACATGAGGATCTCTATGATCAGGCAGATAACTTCATCAATTTCAAATATGGACTTGACTAGACTCTCGGGATGGTTGAATCATAAAGGTCAAGAGACAAACTGCAGAAAGGCCGACTCAGGTTGAGTGAAACTTTGCTTGGACAAAAGCATGAAATATGATCAGACTCAGGCAACATGACATTGGCATAATTTTGTGATGCAAGAGGCAACACAAAATCTCCATGTGTTTGGAAGAGTAACCAAATGGAGGAGGACACATCTCTATGTAGCAAGAACAACTTCCTAAGGTCATACTAGATCCCAATGCTTGACGAAAAAATAGAAGGACGTGATTTGTCCAAGGGAGACTCTCTGTGCTACTAAAAAAATAATGAATATTTTCATCCCCTCTTTTTGGAATATTTGATTTTTTTGTATTTTTCATTTTTCTAAAAGCTTGAAAAAGAATAAAATAATGCTACGTTACAAAGGAGGAACGAGTGTCGCAAGAAAGCAAACTAGTTCCAAGCACAAGGAACATACTAATGCTCAGAGCAAGGAGACATGTGCAGGAAAAGGACATTCAGGGAAAATTCCTCCATGGGTCAAGGTGTCAGGTTGCAGAAGAAAGAAGTGCTACAAGGCTTGTGTATAAGGAATGCTTCAAAGGTTCAGTGGAGAGAAACATGGAGACAACATTAGGCCAAAGATGGAAAGATGAGACTTGCAAATGCGATTAAGCAAGACACAATGAGACCCCTTCCATGTAATTTTAATGAGCCTAGAGAAGGTAAGCTCGATAGTTTTTTCACGTTTAGAGAGTCTGAAAAAACATAAAAGAAGACTCCAGGGAGTACCCTTTTTGGATATAGTATATTCGGTTCGAAAAAAGGTTAAAATTGCACCGAAAAGATGTCTATTCAAAACCATTTTAATGAGTGTGAAAAAGACAAGATCACTCAACAATATTTTGAATTTTAAAGAGTCTGAAAAGAGATTAACTATTGACTCAGCCTTTTTCTAATTTTAGTCTCCTTAGCCCGAAAAGGTATAAAAGTAACTGAGGAGAACTCTCTCGGCGAGACGAATCTCCCGAGGCATACCTTTTTCCGCTATAATCTACAGGCTGGAAAAGGGTTAAACTCATGCCTGTAGATGTTCTTCTGGACCAATTTAATGAGTGTGAAAGAACAAGGTCACTCAACGATATTTTCAATTTTAGGGAGTTTAAAAAGAGTTTAACTATGGACTCCCGGGGGTTCCTTTTTCGTAAGTCATTTCCAAGGCCCAAAAAAACTGATAAACCAAAAACAAGGAGGATGTTCCTTTTTCGAAGATTTATTCCCTCATGCCCAAAAAATGGTTAAACTTATGCCTAAGAATACTCTTCTATTGAACCGAAGTTCCTAGAGCATACCTTTATTCATAAAATTATCCGTCCAGACCCCAAAAAGGGTAAACTACCATCGAACAGATGTGCCTTCAAATTTGATTTTCATGAGCACGAAGGGAAACAATATTGTTCGATAATATTTTCATGTTTAGAGAGTCTAAAAGGGGCTTAAATAAGACTCCAGGGAGCTAATTTTCTCAGTTAATCCAGACGATATCGAAAAGAATAAATACAGCCTCATTAGATGTTGCTTTCAAATTTCAAAGCGAGCTTGAAAGACAACAAAGCGTTCTCATTTAGAAGTCTCGAGGGTAAGGCCTAGGATGATGGTGCATCAGATGAATGAGGCTTTATCTCGCAATCATGACAGGACTAACCGGGATTCCCAAGCCTATAGTCATTACTGACAGCATGGACGCTAAAATGTAGTAAGGATCTATCTAGGGTATCCATGTAAAGGTGAGATCTACCACCTAATTATGACACTTCTAGAGCAACAATGAAGGTTTTGTGTCACGCTTCGGTGGGGTCAATCCTATGGCAAAGAGAAAAAGAAAACGAGATGCAGAAAGTGGAAATGAAATCCTAACTTATATGCAAAAAGTTGGAAAAAATACTTTTACTGAAGGATACCGAAAAAGTGACCCATCCCAAAAATTACCAAACCAAAAGAAAAAGAGTTCCGGAGCGACCAATAAGAAACTCAGATTTGGAATCAAGTGATCACCAAGACAAGAAAATTGACAAAGGGGGTCAAAAAGGGCCAAAACATTCTATAAATAGAAGTTGACAGCTCATTTTTACCATTGCAAGTTGAAAATCGACCAAAAGGAGAAAATACCCCTTTGTTAAAAGAGTAGATTCTGGGAGCTTCAGTGGACAAAACGAGCTTCTGCTTGGACCAAGTAAGTACAAATTACTCCTACTTGCAATTTAATACCTTCTTTATGCATTAGTTTTAGGTTTTGAGGGGGTGTGATCTTGTAAAAAGATCATTCATGCATGTACGTGGGTTGTCCAAGGCCAGCCCACATATGTACTCAGGAAGGAAAAAAGAAGCCCACATGCATACGTGACTGTGTACGAAAAAACCCGCGTACACCTTGAAAGTCTTTGAAAATATTAAATGCAAGTACTGACTCTCCTCATATTTGTTATGAAGCATGATGCATGTTCACTGGAGGGAGAGGGAGCATGAGGACATTGATATCTTGATCGAAGAGCACCCTACAGCCATCACCGCAATAAAACAATGTGGGATATGGAAGTTCTTCCAATGTCCATTCATGAGGGCACAACATAGAATGCTCAATGCTCTTGTGGAGTATTGGCATCCTTATGCAGAGGCCTTTATGATAGAGGGTCAATCGATGACCCCAACTACAGAGGACATATACTTCTTGACTAGCCTCTCGAGGAGAGGGGAACTAGTTGACTTGAGGATGTTTCCTCCAGGGCCCTTTAACATCGAGGATTACATTTGCATGTACTGTGAGGTCGACACTGAGAAGGTAGGTTCTCAGGTGCCAATTCACAAGATCACCATCCTATCTGTGCATGTGATCTTACTCTTGATTTTGTGGATTACAAGATCCGTTTCCCTTCACCAGGCTTCCCGAGCACAAATGCATTGTGATATTCAGTGTTTGGAGGCCAACATTTTTTACTGGAGTATGACCATGTTGATATGCATGAAGAGACAATTTACAGAGTGTCAGTGGCATACCAAAAAGAACTTTGGGTTCAGTACCATTTTTTGCTCCTTCTTCTTTGAGAAGGTGCCCAGTCTCAGTCTGAGAGAGACAGTATGGGGGCATGTGGCCTCCTTCCCAACATTTTGTAGGTGGGAAACATTGTTGCCTCAAAAGGGTGGAGGGAGGACCATAGAGGCCTTCGATGAAAAATTATTTGACTGGTGGGAACAACAGATCCCGGTGATCAAGGATTACCCTTATGTCGGTATCAACTTCACCAAAGATCTAGACATGCCTGTGCCTCTCGGCGAGGAGAGAGGCGAGATAGGTAACAAACGTTTTAAATTTATTTAATTTTTAAATTGTTTTTATATATATCCTTTGTATGTGTGTATAGAGTACTGACTCGTGTATCTGATATGTACATATGTGGAGCCTGTGTGACCAGCAGACTTCGCTATGACTCGACGATGTCCTTGAACATAGGCAGGACCAACATTATTCGGAGGACCAGCAGCTACAGGGGGACCCCTAGCTGGCGAGGCTGAAAGAGTTCTCAGACAAGTGGAGCAAAACCTCACTGCTCTCACTCGTGTTGTACTTATGGTTGAGATCAAGGATCTCCCACCTTCTATGCAGCCTCATGTAGTAGGGGTGCCTCGGAATTGGGTCCAGTTGTTCCAGCGTTTGGCCAACACAGTTGTACACTATGGCAGGGAAAACAAGGCCCGTTCTTAGATAATATAGACCATTGATGTGTCGAGGGCACTTTTTGTATATGTATTTTTTGAGGGCATAAGCCCAGTGATGTATACAGAACAATTTTGAAGCGTTCATGCCCACCTATGTACTCATGACACTTTTTGGATATATATATATATATATATATATATATATATACATATTTTTTGTCTTATGGATAACATTGTTTACAAATGTATTTACATGTGTATGTGTGTGCTTTTCTTTTTATGTGTGTGCAATATGCCAATCTAGTATTTGATTAACTAGAGTATCTGTTAGATGATTAAATATCCTAGGAACATGGATATACGTAATGTAATCAAAAGAA
>JASDQU010508794.1:2430-22078 GCA_032191745.1 Picea mariana | reverse complement strand
GCTTAGGAAGGGGCAACCCTCTTAATGGGTTATGCTTGACTCTTTTCCGATTAAGAATAGAGCCAAGATCAACCCCATGGAATTCACTAATGTCAAAATAATTGACATGGCGATCCATAATAAACTCGACCCATAATTTAGTTTGAAAATATAATGGAACCTCCCTATTATTGTAGGGAGGTTTATTGAATATCATGAATGACTTTCCCATCCAATTGAGTTTGAATGGTTGGAAGGTGCACTAGTCAATACATAGATGTCTCTTTCTCAAATCAAGGGTTTGGTTGGTCTAGGGTCAATAAACAATTGGAGAATCAAGGGGTTGGTTGGTATAGGGTCAATAAGCAATTGGACAATCAAGGGGTTGATTGATCTAGGGTCAATAAACAATGGGACAATCATTTATTTGGTAATATGCAAATCTTTCACATCTTCCCTACTCATGCTAGTTGAGTAGTATTCTCTCATCCTAGGCCTATATTCATATATATTGGATAATTGGCCTTGGGTATGAGCAATGGAAGCAACATTAGTGTCAAGCAAAGTGGCCAAGGAAAGATAAGATGGCCCTCTAGTATTCTTAAGCTCACTAATTAAGTTTTAATTTCATTTAAACATTGGTTAATTTCCATGTATGGGTCTTGTGGGGGTGGTTGGGGGTAGGGTTTGGGTTTAGATTGTGGTTTTGCTCCATCCTAGCATAACACATATTGCATTCAAACAATAACAAAATATTTTTTAAATCTATGTAAATTTGTATAATTTGGAAAATATAAGAATGATATTTGGAATAATACCTACCTTAAAATTAGAACTCCCATATTAGAAGAGTTGAATCCCTTGGGATTTCCCTTGTCAGATTTGGATCAGATTAGCAACACAACTACATGTGGGGGTTGGAGAAAAGGCAAAGAAGAGATGCCATGGGTAGGTGAAAATTAATCGAAGAGAGTTGTTTTATTATTATTATTATTATTTTTTCTTAGACAAAGGAACCTGCACACATTAATAATGTCTTGGCACTTAAGAACACATGCACTTTTTTCACATAGATTCAAATATATATGGAGGGAAAGATGGAGGCATTAATGGTGAGTGTGTGGAGGTTCAACAAAAGCCAAATCAATTCAAATAGAGACATGTGCATGTTCCTAGAATGCATGCACATTTTTAAAAATCACAACAAGTGCACATTCCTTGTGCAACGATTTTGGAAAGCAATTTCATACACCCACCCTCAAWAATTTATCTTTTATTATTTTAATATAATTCAATTATCCATATAACATCAAATCATTCTCTGTTCACTTCCAAACATTACCTATCCTCTTCATAATACAAACCTCTCTTTAAAATTTATTATGAATATATGGAATTTGATGTATTTTTCATAAAATATTTTAACCATAAAATATAACTTAAAATTTTAACCACTCATATTAAACTAAACAAAATATTTATTAATAAAAATTAAATAAAAATTTCAAATTCCAACTCTAAACCCATTTGAAATCTTCGATAAATTATAAACCCACAACCTAACAACTTTAATTTGATTTGATTTACAACCTAACAACTTTAATTTGATTTGATTTTTGAGATATGGTACTCTTCCTTAGCCTTTCAATTTGACAATACTTCTCTAGTTGAATGTAGTGTTTCCATAATATTGTCTCTTATCGAGTTGGAAGCAAGCGCTGGAGTCACACATCAACCAAATCATACATGTGATATGAAAAGTGAATCAGATTATATTACATATGGCTGAGGAAATAATATGATGAATGTAAGTTTGTCTAATTCTTTGCACCCCCACCAAGTCCTCCAAATGACTTGCTCTCTCCTAAGTATGGAAAATCACAAATCTTTTGTTTTCCAAACTCTATATCAACACCATGTGATATGGTATTCTTCCTTAGCCTTTCAATTTGACAATCCTTCTCTAGTTGAATGTAGTGTTTCCATAAGATTCTCTCTTATCCAGTTGGAAGTAAGCGTTGGAGTTACACATCAACCAAATCATACATGTGATATGAAAAGTGAATGGGGTTGTATTACATATGGCTAAGGAAATAACATGACGAATCTAAGTTTGTCCCATTCTTTGCACCCCCACTAAGTCCTCCAAATGACTTGCTCTCTCTTAAGTATAGAAAATCACAAATCTTTTGTTTTCCAAACTCTATATCAACACCATGTGATATGTTACTCTTCCTTAGCCTTTCAATTTGGCAATCCTTCTCTAGTTGAATGTAGTGTTTCCATAAGATTCTCTCTTATCCAGTTGAAAGCAAGTGCTGGAATCACACATCAACCAAATCATACATGTGATATAAGAGGTGAATGAGATTGTATTACATATGGCCAAGAAAATAATACGATGAATCTAAGTTTGTCCCATTCTTTGCACCCCACCAAGTCCTCCAAAATCACAAATCTTTCATTTTCCAAATTCTATATCAACACCTTTTAGGTCCGATGGTCCCCTTTTCGAATTATTGCTGAGTTCTTTTCATAAAAAGGAAACATTTTTCCAATTGAAAAGTTAAATTTGGAATTCGTGAACATCCCATTCAAGCCAATGTGCTCCATGAGAGCGTACACACAATGAATATTTCGAGAATACCACTCTGCCAACATGACGCACTTCTATATAATATATTAAACCTCGATTATATTCTCTTTACCTTCTTTGAAATTATTATCATGACCATGGACACATATATAGAATTAGAGACCACCTACAACTTTGTTTCCCGGTATGGACCGAACAAACTAAGATGGCAAGGTTAGAGTGAGTCGGTGGTCAGAGATGGCGGCGCAAGGGGGTGGGCCAAAATTCTATAATAGTGAGGATGATTGTCGTCCCACCAACAAATTTGGTGGGTGTCAGGATGGAGACGAAATATCATATGTTAATATAGATAAAACATGAAAACGTAGCATAGGCACTGGAGACATTGAATGTTCGTATTCAATTTGCCTTTTAGGAAAGATCCTTGTGAGAAGCTTAGGTACTAAGGCCCTAGTTCTACTACTCGCCCTAAGCTTAAGTGAGTTTAAGGTCTTGAGGTATGGTAAGATAAGTAAGGGACAAAGTCATGAGCTTTATAGTTAATGAATTAACAATTTTCATCTTAAGTTTAAGTGTGTTTAAGGTTTTCAGGTATAGTGAGGTATGGTAAGATAAGTAAGGGACAAAGTCATGAGCTCTATAGTTAATGAATGAACAATTTTTATCCTAAGCTTAAGTGTGTTTAAGGTCTCGAGGTATGGTAAGATAAGTAAGGGATAAAGTCATGAGCTCTATAGCTAATGAATGAACCATTTTCATCCTAAGCTTAAGTGTGTTTAAGGTCTCAAGGTATGGTGAGGTATGGTAAGATAAGTAAGGGACAAAGTCATGAGCTTTATAGTTAATGAATGAATAATTTTCACTTAGAAAACAAAATCATAAACTTGTATATTAAACATAATAAAATAATTATTGTGAAAGGAAAGACTTTAAACATTACATGAAAATATAAAGAAAACGTTGCATTATACATAATACAATAATACATTAATTCTATCAATGTCAATCATATCCAACTCCTAGTAATACGTGAGTCTTAGTAACATTAGCCTATGTAAAGTTGACGCGGTCTCAATAATGTATCAAATCATGTCATCACTAGTAAAAAGAAACAATATAATTGGCCTTATGCCTATGATCATGAAGATAAACAAGAATAAAAAAAATATTCTGATACTATGGAGGAACAATGTCGTATATAGAGGTTTATGAAGTGGTTGTAGCTATATAACGATAAAAATGGTAGTCAAGCACTATTTTGAAAATTGAATGCTTCATAAATTAATTCATTTTTATTAACATATGTACTCATATATATACCTCCTAGTTCACATCCATATGATCTCATCCTTGTACTATTTAGTGAAGCAACCCTCAACATCCTTAACTATTTTCTTCTACTTAGTCAAGGCAACTAATAACACACTTTAGACAATGTACTTGAAAATTTTTACTTTATCAAATCTCTCTGCAATTAAGTTATTGTGCCACATGGTCTTTGGATTCTCACTCACAACCTCAACCTCATAAACTTATATAGCCTTTCTAAACAAAGTGATTATGCATCCCTTTGTGTTACTATGCATGTTTAATAAAAAATAGTTATAAAATCATTGAAAATATGTTTATATATATAGTACAATACTTGAGTTTGGCGATATATATATTACAATACTTGAGTTTGGCGCTATATAATGCCCAAGGAAGTAGTAGAATCTAACAAAATTGTAGTAGTTGGTTTCTCCTATTTTTAAAAGTAAAAAAGTAAAAGAAACTAGAGTTAGAAAAAAACTATTTAAAAAAAAATGCTTTACATTCAATGGACCATCATGATATTATATTTGATAGTGCCTAGTTTTGGGGTTGTCCAATGGCTAAGGCAATAACAAAATTGGTAGATTGTAATTACAGTTGAGTGTTCTTGTTTTTAAAAGAAAAAAATTAGAATCAGAAAAAAGTTGCTTAAAAAAATTGCTAGTGAACTATTGTGAACCATCATGACATCATGTTTGAAAGTACCTATTTCTAGGGATGTCCAATGCTTGAGGTAGTAGTAAAATATGGAAGAACTATAATAACTAGGTACCTTTGTATTTAAAATTAAAAAGCTTTAGAGTTAGAAAAACAATGCTTGATATGTATTGGATTATTAATGAAAAATCTCAATGGGAGTTGAAACATTACAATGGAATCACTACAATGATGTTATCCATTCAAAAAATACTCAATTATAAAATTAACGTTTTATCATCGAATTTTCTTAATTCAACCATTTCTTAGAGGCATGGCTCATTTTTTTGTTTTGATGATTACTTATTAATCATTGAAACTTCTGCATTCCCACCTATGCCATGTAAAAACGCACCTACTATATCTTACAAAATGCAATTCCAATGCTTGGTATGTTTTTAATTCCCCTATAAGCATGTGGACAACTTTCTCACCTTTTCCATGCCCAAACACACATGACAAAGATTACAAAATTAAATTGTGATACACATTGTGTTTTTTTTTTCCCTCCAAAACATTGTTTCCTTTGTCCTTGAACAAGTTTCAATTCATACTAAAATTAAAATGGGTCCATAGATCTATGAATCATTAGTTCCACTTAATCTACACATATTAGCACTATGGGCATCGTTCACCCATGAGACTCATTTCCCTAAAGGTGTTTTATTGTACAAAGAAGAAAAAGAGGGTCTTGCATAGTGGGAGAAATTAGAAAAATACATTTTGATGGTTAAACCTGGAAATGGATATTCTAGAAGAGAACAATGTTCTCACTTCCACCATCTCCAAACACACTTGCTAGATCTTACATAATGTAATTCCAATGCACTATGTTTTCTTATGCCCTGGGGACCAATGTTTCCTTTGTCCTTGAATGGCTATGGGCCACAAGTTGTAACTCACAATAAAATGAAAATGGGCCCATATTTCTATGAGTCATCAATTCCATTGGAATTGTTTACATAGACTATTGTTAGGGGTTTCATTCACCCATTAATTTCACTTTCCTAAATATGTTTTCTTGGATGAAGAAAAAATAGGGTTTTGTACAATGGGAGTGGAAAAATGCATTTGATGGCCAAAATTGGAAATGGATACCATGAAATCACATGGATAGAGTTCTCACCTCCACCATGCCTAAACACACCTACTAGAGCTTACATAACACAATTTCAATGTTCAATGTGTTTTTAATGTCCTCGAGACCAATGTTGCTTTTGTCCTTGAATGAATCCGAGCTATGAGTTACACCTTGATATAAATTGTCCCATGAATCAATGATTTGTTAGTTTGTAGAGTAGTGTAAGGGGTGTCATTCACCCATGAGCTTCATCACCCTAAAGGTATTTTCATGGATGAAGGAGAAAACTAAGGCTTTTCATAGTGGGTGGAATTGGAAAATGCAGTTGGATGTCAAACTTGGAAATGGATGCTCTAGAAGTGCATGAAAATTTTTCTCACCTTACACCTATCAAATCTTACATAACACAATTCCAATGCTTGGTGTATTTTTTATGCCCTCAATGTTTCCTTTGTCCTTAAACAGATCTAGGATGTGAGTTGCAACTCATTATAAAATACACATGGGATGATGGATTGATGAGTTGTTGATTGCATTTTGCATGGACTAGTGTTAGGAGTGTCAATCATCGATGAGATTCATTGTTGTAAAGATGCTTTCTTGAATGAAGAAAAAAACTTTGGTTTTGCGTAGTGGGTGGTGTTGGAAAAATGCATATGACAGTCAAATTTGGGAATGGTTGGAATGGAAGCACATGGTCAAAGTTATCACCTCCACTATGCCTAAACCCACTGTCTGTAATACCCCAAGGCCGAGCCCCAACTGAATTGTAAACATGTTTTATAGGCTGACGAGCCAAGTGATTGTAAGCTAGGAGGCTTATGTGATGATTAGGCTAGAGAGCCTAGATGCTAAAGGCTAGTGAGTCTAATTTTGTATATGTAAACACTCGTAACATTAATATAATACATCGGTGCATGTAGACCGACCATGATAAAAGAGTATGGGGGATTAAACTCCACTAGGAAGGGAAAGGGATGGGCTAAGAGACTAGGAAAAAGGGCTATGCTTGAGGGCTTAACTCTAAGGGAATATTATTTTATTATTCCTAAACACTATGGTGAGGATAATTATTTTATCCTAAGTTATTATGGAGGGTGAATGAATCACAAGTGGAGAGAAACGAGCTCCAGGAGAGCCATGTGTCAATCATGGCACATGCAAATATATGTGGGGAAAATAGTTTGTTTTCCCATCCTTCCCCATTCACCAACACATTCACTCTCGCTCAGCATTCACGCAGCCAACGATTGACTCCATCAACTGCACCTCTCCATGCCTCACGCAGACCTTCAACAATAATCCCGTACATTACCTGTTATGCATAATGCACATGTATTGTGCCTGAGCCCGTATTATGCCTTACCTGAATGTTTTTGTTGCCAACACAATTCCTTGACTAAGCATGGTTGTTGCCATTACCTGTTCCATACCTGAACTTTTCTGCTTCCATCACCCATACTTGATTGAGTTAAGATTTGGACTAAAGAAACGGGTTGTCAAACTCGTGGGCTTGAAGAGGCAAGTTGTCAGGCTCGTGGATTGAATAAGCAGGTATCGGGCCCGTGAGAAACTCTCTCTAGGTGAGAGAGTTTGTTGGGGAAGTGATTTTCCTGAGGGAGACCAACTCTAGCTATAGTGCTCTGAGAATTCATGTCCGGCCTATTGCTGAAGCCCTGGAAGGGAAGTGGGGTAGTCGAAGGACTATTGAGCAGAGACTGGTCACACTTCCTGAGGTGGGTCAGGAATGTGGGGAATGAGAGGCTGTAGGCTGTTAGTGTGAGTTGGCTCCTAGAATGAAATCCTTCCTATTTACTATGTAACTTCATGTTTTCTCAGCCTAGCCTAGGAATCCCTTTACCCGAGTGGAGTTTAGTCCCAGCTCGGGGGTGACCCACTGCCGAGAATGATGAGCAACGTGGTCTAAGGCTGGGAGGATCATGTAATGTCTGCACATAGTTGGTGATCTTCTATAAAAAGATAAGTATCAATTATGTGTTCAATTCCATGCTGTGTATTTGTACATGTCTTATATTTAAGAGTATTTCCTATTTATGCTCTATGTATAGGCTTACTATTATTTCCTCATTAATCTGTGTATTAGTAGAATGTGTTTTCTGTTTAAAGTTATAATTGCATACATATGAAATCATTGTAAGTTTTTAAGTGGCATGACCGAGTCTGTGTAGGCTGGGTATGTTGCAATGTAATTAAGTTACACAAGAGTTAATGTGTGGCATAACCCAATAGGTATAAGCCTGGGTGTGTTACAATTTGGTATAAGAGCCAAGAGAAGTAGTAATGTGGCAGTCCCCAACTTGGGAGTCCCGAGGAGTGTTATCATATGGTATCAGAGCTCCGATTTTCAACACTGAGCCTCGATGGGCCACGTAAGTCGAAATTGAAGCAAAAGTTTTAGAGTGAATTGTTGTTGAAATGGAAAAAATTCAAGTTTTGAACATGCATGAGTGCCAAGAGGTCACTAAGAGCACACCTGGACTGTGTTCAAAAGATCAGGAGGTTTAGCAGTTCGGGAAAGTCACCAGAGGAAAGAAACCACAACAACTGTGGTTTTAGGCCACAAAGTTGAGATTTTTGGTTGTTGGATTTGTTCGGGAGAAGGAAGATTCTTCATAGCTGTCAGATCTGGGAAAGGAGCATGGCAGTTAACCTCCAGTCCTTCGGAGTTCATTGTGTTGAAATTTTTTAAGACTTTGAAAAAAGGAGGAATAAGCCCCAAAGCTCCGAAGTCTCAGAGTGGATATACATCGTAGATCATTTGGGGGAAGGCAGACCATTGGATCCCCCAAGTGGTTTGATAGTTCAGCGTTTGGGGAAATCTATTTGTGGTGGCACAGAGTGGAGTTTTCTCCGAAGTATCGAAGTCCGAAACCAACCTGAACCATCCATTATTGGAGACATGTGTCCGCAAATTAGAAAGTGTTCAAAAATTTCAGCGTTCGATAGTTCGAGAGTTGTATGGTTATCAGCACCAAAAAATTCCTAGGCCCGAAACCTTGAAGCGTTGGAGTCCCAAAACTCCGGAGAAGCAAAGTTCAGAGAGTTAGCTACTTCAACGTTTAGAAGAAATGAGGAGTTGTGTTGAGGAATTATACGAAGTTCAGAAGTCCCGGAGCACTAGAGTGACGCGACATGATGACATAGGCTAGAGTGACATGGACCTAATCGAGAGTTTGAAATCTCAATGATCGAGAGTTTTTAAGTGTGCAGATGAGAATTTTTTCGAAGTCCCGTAGCCCCGAAGTCATGAAGCTCCAGGAAACTGTTCAAAAGTTCAACATTCGGGAGTTATCAAGTATGTGGATGTGAAATCTTCTAAAGCCCGAAGTGCTGAAGTCCAGGAATGTCAGAGTGACGTGACATGATGAAATCACCAAGAGTGACATGGATCTGTTCAAACATCTGAGGTTCGAGATTTTTAAATGGTGTTGTAGAAGGAACCTTCGAAGCCCGAAGTTCCAGTAATCTTCGAAGCCCGGAGTTCCAGGAACCTTTGAAGCCCGAAGTTCCAGGAACCTATGAAGCTCGAAGTTCCAAATTCATGAAGCACCGAAGTGACATGGCCTATTGACGTCACCTAGGGTGATGTGAACACACTTGATTCTTAACACATGTCATCGTTTTTCATTCTTTTCAAAGACCTTTAGTGCCAATTGGAACTCGACACGTATCACCTGTCAGATTGGGTCACATGTCAACTCCTTATTTTCTGCCACATAACACCCCCCGGTGCGTGGTTTTTGTTGAGACTCTAGAAGTTTAGAGGTTCAACATTCGGGGAAATTGGAGTAAGTGGTTGTAGGAACCTCTGAAGTGTGAAACCCTAAAGAACTTCTCAGGGTGTTCGCCAGTTCGACATTTGGAGGAAACATGGTATGATGAAGGTAAAAACTCCGAAGCCCGAAGAAGCGGAGCTCTAGAGTAATGAAATGCCAAAGTGCTAGCTCGAGAATTCGAAAATTTGACATCCAAGGAAATGTGTGTAAGTTGATGCAAGAAATTCCAAAGCGTGAAGCTATGAAGAGATTCTCTGGGTGTTTACTAGTTCGACGTTCGGAGGGAACGAGGTGTGGAGAAGGGAGAACTTCTGAAGCCTGAAGTTATGAAGTTTCGAAGAAGCAAAGCCCCAAAGCTCCGAATATGTATTGTGCAAGAATTCACCAGTTCAACATTTGGGAGAAATAATGCATGAGGTATTAAGAGCCTCTGAAGCTCGAAGTTTTGGAGCCCTGGAGTCCAGAAGCTTCGGATGAGCGCATATCAGTTGAGCACTTGGACATAGCCCTTGGTCATATGAGAATTTGGTCTAAATAAAAGAGGGCTAGTGCTGAACTATTGTGGTGTAGAGTAGGAGAAACTTTCAGAGCCCAAAGTTCTAAAGTTCCGAAGCTTCGAAGAAATGGATCCCCGAAGCTCCGAAGATGTACTGTGCAAGAATTTTCTAGTTCGACGTTTGGGAGAAATAAGGCATGAGGTAGTAGGAGCCTCCGAAGCCCAAAATTATGGATCCTCGAAGTCCCGAAGCTCTGGATGAGAAAATATTAGCTGATCACTTGGACATAACCCTTGGTCATCTGAGACTTCGGTCTAAATAAAAGAGGTATAGTGCCGAATTGTTGTTTTCAAAGACAATTTTTTCAGATATTCATAACTTCCTGCGCAGAACTCAAAATTGAGCAAGGGAGCAGTCATTGGAAATATATTGGATAGTAGAACATAACTGTTTACCCATAAAATTGAGATGAATAGTAAATTTCTCAAAAAATCAGAAGAAACAAGTCTGATGTATTATTGAACCAGAATGATTCATATTTTCATGAAATTGTTGAGTCAGTTAGCCTGACAAAGTTCTATTGGCTGCACATTTTGTAGAGTTAATAACAACTAGATTAGATCAGGATCAACACAGAGTGCATAGAGATCAAATATACACAGGGGGATTACATCGAGGAAGATGAGATCAAAGGGATGGATGTCCATATGGGTGTTGAAGGAACAAACTTCAATGGACACGGTGAAGGAAAGGATGAAAACATAAATATGGTAGAGACCATTAAGAATTTGTAGAAAGATGTCCAAAGTCACAAGGATGATAATGAAAGGATTAAGAAAGCCAAGGAGCAGCAGGAGGACTTCAACATGAATTTAATGCAGAGCTTGAACATAATTGGAAGTCACAGGTCTCCTGATGAGAAAAGAATATCAAGGAGTGCTAGCATACATCACCATCTCTCCCCAAGGAATTCCAATACGAGAGAACACAGTATCTCAAGTTCATCCCCTATCAAGAAGCATACGAATAGGTCTAAGGCGGATGAAATGCGAGGAGAAATGAACAAAATCAAACCTCCTACCTTTGATGGTGAAGAAAAGAAGGATGAAGATGCAAATACATGGTTGTTAGGCATGAGAAAATATTTTCAATTGCATAATTATTCTTCGCATGCAGAAGGAATAATTTCTATCTATCAACTCAAGGGAAAGGCGTCCATGTGGTGGGACCAACTTGTGCAAGTGAAACACATTAAAGATAAAAATGTTTCTTGGAAGGAATTCAAGAATTATTTTGAAAAGAAATACTTGACTAAGAGATATTATGACAAGAAAATGAAAGAGTTCTTTGAACTCAAGCATGTCCATTGATGAATATGAAAGAAGGTTTTTATAACTGTTGAAGTATGCCTCCTTCATCAAGGATGAGACAATTAAGATTCATAGGTATTTGAGTGGGTTACCATCTTTCATCAATGACAAGATTCAATATGATGATCCCAAGACTCTGGAAGATACCATAAGGTGAGCTAAATTTCTATATGATTAGCATAAAGGAAAGCCAAATTTCCAAAAATATTGGGAATACAAGAAGAAGTTCAATATGGAATAGAGGAATAAGGGGAATAATCCACCATTCTTCTGAAATAGTCCTCAGGGACAATCAACTTCTAGAGAACCTAGAACGACTGAGACATGTGGGAAAGGCCAAGGAAACCACCTATTCAATGTTGGGGTTGTAAACGAGATCATAAGTATAAATATTTTCCTCACATAAGTCACAAAGTGAGAGTTTTTCACAATGTACCCCAAGATGAAACAATGGAGGACATGGGCAGAAATGTGCCAAGGGTCTATGCAGCCCTAGACAACAAACAAGCAACGTTTCAATCACACATGATTGAAGTGGAAGGTATGATCAACAACCAAACCATTGCAATTTTAATTTATTGAAGAGTTATTCATATTTATATAGATCCTAATATGGTGGAAATATTTCATTTTCCAAGAAGAAAGCATGTAAAATCTTGGTTCGTGCAACTAGCTACCAAAGCCAAAAGAAAAGTTATTGAGTTGGTTAAGTCATGTCCAGTAGGCATGAATGGGTTGAGCACCAAGGAAAATTTGAACATCTTTCCTTTAGGTTCCTATGACTTTCTAATTGGTATGGATTGGTTGGACCAACACCATGTTGTCTTAGACTGTCATAATAAGGAATTTAATTGTCTAGATGAGGAAGGGAAACTAAGGACAGTCTAGGGAATTCCCAGGGCAGTAACTATCAGAGAAATTTCAGTATTGCAGCTAAAGAAGTGTTATAGAAAGGGTTGTCAATTATTTTCAGGCCACATGGAAGAAACACCTAAGGATAAGATGTCAAATATTGAAGATTATCCAGTCCTAAAGGAATTTGAGGATGTATTTAAAGAAATACCAGGACTACCACCTAAGAGAGATATTGATTTCTTTATAAATTTGATGCCTGGAACAACTCCAGTATCCAAGAGGCCTTAGAGATTGAGTACACCAGAACTGAAGGAGTTGAAAATGCATCTTGAAGAGATTCTGAAGAAGGGGTGTATACGCCCAAGTGTGTCACCTTGGGATGTCCCAGTTTTTTTTGTGAAGAAGAAACATGGAACATTGAGACCATGTATTGACTTTATGCAATTGAACAAATTAACTGTAAAGAATAAATATCCTTTTCCAAGGATCGATGACCTATTTGATCAGTTGAAGAATGCAAAAATATTCTCAAAGATTTATCTTAGATCAGGTTATCATCATGTAAGAATTAAAGATGAATACATTAGCAAGAATTCTTTTAGAACAACGTATGGCCATTATGAGTTCACAATGGTGACATTTGGGTTATCAAATGCACTAGATGTATTCATATGTTTAATGAATGGTATTTTTAAAGAATACTTAGATAAGTTTTTCATTGTCTTTTTGGATGAAATTCTTATATATTCCAAGTCAGAAGAAGAGAATGAGAAACACTTGAATATGGTATCACAATTGTTAAGAGAGCATTAGTTGGGTTGCTGCAACCATTACCCATCCCTAAGTGGAAATGGGAAGTAGTGACAATGGACTTCATCACTAAAATTCCCAAAACAAGCAAGCAACACGATTCTATCATGGTAGTGGTGGACAAGCTTACCCAAGCTGCCCATTTCATTCCAGTGAAGCTCACTCACAAAGAAACTAACGTTTTTGATATTTATATGAGGGAAATTGATAGATTTCATGGTATACCCAAGACAATTGTGTCTAATAGAGACCCAAAATTCACAGCAAATTTCTGGAAAGGATTATTCAAAGGATTTGGAACAAATTTGAATTTTAGCACATCTTATCATCCAGAGTCTGATGGGAAAATAGAAAGGGTGAATCAAGTGATTGAGGATATGTTGAGGATGTATGTGATGAATAAACCATCAAAATGGGAAGACTACCTACACGTAGAGTTTTCTTACAACAATGGATACCAAGCATATCTAAAGATGAGCCCATTTGAGGCACTTTATGGCAGAAGGTGCAACACACCAGTAAGATGGGACAACCCAGAAAATAGAGAAATGGTTGGGATAGAGTTGCTAAGGAAAATGGAAGAACATATGTCAAAAATAAAGAAGAATTTAAAGGCTTCTCAGGACAGATGGAAAATCTATGTTGATAAGGGCAGGACTCACAAGGAATTTAAAGTGGGTGATCATGTATTCCTGAAAGTGAAGGCCAACAAAAATCCCTGAAGTTGGGAAATTGTTCCAAGTTGGCAACTCGTTATTGTGGGTCATTAGAAATCCTAGAGAGGATTGGGCCTGTATCTTATATGCTTTCATTACCTGCATCAATGTCTATTCATAATATATTCCATGTATCATTGCTCAAGAAGTATATACTTGATGCTAATCATGTTATTGATTGGAATGTGATTCAGGTGGAGCAAGAAGGCGCTTTTCAACTGCATCCGGTGTGCATACTGGACCAGAAGATCAAGAAACTCTAGAATCGAGCCATAGAGATAGTAAAGGCCCAATGAACTTGATACATTCTTGAGGATGTGACTTGGGAGCATGAGGATGCTATGCGGACATAATACCCACATCTTTTTGAAGATTTTTGAAAATATTTATGATAATATATAAATAAGATGCATTGAGGAAAACATATAAATAAGGGGAGGGGAATGTAATAACCCAAGGCCGAGCCCCAACTGAATTTTAAAGATGTTTTATAGTCTGGTGAGACAAGTGATTATAATCTAGGAGGATTATGTGATGATTAAGCTAGAGAGCCTAGATGTTAAAGGACAATGAGCCTAATTTTGTATATGTAAACACTCATATCATTAATATAATACATCATTGCATGTAGACCAACCATGATAAAAGAGTGTGGGGGACTAGGCTCCACTAGGAAGGGAAAGGGAGGGGCTAAGAGACTAGGAAAAATGGATAAGATTGAGGTCTTAACTCTAAGGGAATATTATTGTGTTATTCATAAAGACTATGGTGAGGATAATTATTTTATCCTAAGTTCTTATGGAGGGTGAACGAATCACAAGTGGAGAGAAACGAGCTCTAGGAGATCCACGTGTCAATCATGGTGCATGCAAATATATGTGGGGAAAATAGTCTGTTTTCCCATCCTTCCCCATTCACCAATGCATTGACTCTCGCTCAACATTCACAGAGCCAACAATTGACTCCATCGGTCGCACCTCTCCATGCCTCACAAAAGCCTTCAATAGTGATCTTGTATATTACCTGTTATGTACATCACACATGTACTATGCCCAAGCCCGTACTATGACTTACCTGAATGTTATTGCTGCCAACACAGTGCCTTGGCTGAGCGTGGTTGTTTCCATTATCTATTCCATACTTGAACTTTTCTATACTTGATTGACTTAATCTATGGACTGAACAAACTTTAAGAGACGGGTTGACAGGCCCGTGGATTGAAGAAGCAAGTTTTCAGGCATGTGAGAAACTCTCTCTAGGTGAGAGATTTTGTTGGGGAAGTGATTTTCATGAGGGAGCCCAACTGCAGCTATAGTGCTATGAGAATTCCTGTCCGACCTTTTTCTAAATCCCTCGAAGGGAAGTGGGGCAACCGAAGGACTATTGAGCAGAGAAGGGGCACTCTTCCTGGGGTGGGATAGGCATGTGGGGAATGAGAGGTTGTAGGATGTTAGTGTGAGTTGGCTCCTGGAAAGAAATCCTTCCTATTGACTGTGTAACTTCCTATTGTCTTAGCCTAGCTTAGGAATCCCTTTACTCGGGTGGAGTTTAGTCCCATATCAGGGGTGACCCACTACTAAGAGTGATGAGAAGCATAGTCTAAGGTTGGGAGGATCGTGGAAGGTCTGCATGCAGTTGGTGACCTTCTATAAAAATATAAATATCAATTATGTGTTCAATTTCATGTTGTGTATTTGTACATGTCTTATATTTATGAGTATTTCTTGTATATGTTGTATGTATAGGCTTATTGTTATTTCCGCATTAATCTGTGTATTAGAAGAATGCTTTATCTATTTAAAGTTATAATTGTATACATATGAAATTATTGTAAGTTCTTAAGTGGCATGACCTATTCTGGGTAGGCTGGGTATGTTACAACGTAATTAAGTTCCGCAAGAGTTAATGTGTGGCATAACCCAACAAGTATAATCCTGGGTGTGTTACAATTTGGTATCAAAGACAAGAGAAGTAGTAATGTGGCATTCCTCGGCCTGGGAGTCCCGGGGAGTGTTACAGTATCCATAGTTTATAGAATAAAGTTCCTATTCTTGATGTGATTTTTATGCCCCTAGGACAAACATTTCCTTTATCTTTCAATGACTTTGGTATGCAAGTTGTGACTCATGATAAAATGAAAACAAGGCCATATATTGATGAGTTGTTAGTTCCATTGGACTTATCTACACATACTATCACTAGGGGCATCATTCAACCATGAGCTTCACTTCCCTAAGTCATTTTCTTGATTGAAGAAGAAAACTATGGTTTTGCGCAATAGGAGGCACTGGAAAAAATATTTTGATATTAAAAATTGGAAATGGATTCCCAAGAAGCATGTGGATACTATTCTTATCTCCTCCATTCCCAAACACATGTGATGCATATTATCAAATTTATTTCCAATTCTAAGTGTGTTTTTATGTCCTCGGGACTAATGTTGCCTTTGTCCCTGAATGGCTCTAGGTCGCAAGTTCCAACTTGTGATAAAATGAAAATGGCCCCAAGTATCAATGCGTCATCAGTTATATATATCTCCTATAAATAAAGTATCACTTGGTTCATCATTCACCCATGAGATTCACCACCCCAAAGGTGTTTTCTTGAACAAAGAAGAGAACTAGGGGTTTTCATAGTGGGAGGGATTAGAAAAATGTGTTTGATGGTCAAACATGGAAATGGATGGATAAAAAATGTATGAAACATGTTTTCACCTCCAACATCCCAAACATATATGATAGATGTTACAAAATGTAATTGTTATGCTTAGTGTGTTTTTTATTACCTTGAGACCGATTATTTCCTTTGTCTCTGAATGTCTTTGGTTATAAGTTGCAACTAGTGATAATTGAAAATGGACCCATAGATTGTCCAATATACATTGAGGAAAGCACAAGAAATAAATAATGTGTAAAAAATGTTAGCTTCATCATGAGAAAGAATGATATAAATAAAAGCACAAGCACATGAAAGTTTATTCATGTGAGAGTTTAGGCACTTGAGAGGTTATGAGGATTATGTGGTTTGGCTGTAAATAAAATAATCATGTCATAGAATAATGGGAAGGAGATGGTGAGCATGATGAATGAACATTATGAGTGATCCACCAAGGGAATTTGATGGGTTGTGTATGGAAGGAAAAGCAACATGGGCATGCAATTTATGAAAGTTATGAAATAATCAAGGGAATGAATTAAATAAAGGAAACAAGGAAGTAACAATGGTTATAGCCACAAGGGGTGATCAAGATCCATTTGAGTAAAATGAACCTTTAGGTGGAGTAAGTATAAATAGGTTGGAAAATAAGGAGATCACATTTGTTAGCTATTCTTATTGTACATTTCTACAAAGTCAATGGTTCTAAAGAGTCAATGATTGGGCTTGATTAACACTATAGGAAGTGTAATTGTAAATATGTATATGTGTTCATATTTCTATTAATAAAATTTTGTAGACCTTTCACATTATGATAGTGTAGTATGGCCCTTATGTTTTTTTGAGTGTTGTATAACTATTTAAATTCCTACATGAGTATTTATGTTCTAACCCTTAGCACTATAGACGATTGTGCATATAACTATAGAGTGTAGAGCTTATTTCTTTGAGCCTAATGTGCCTTCTAATTGTGCGACTTAAAATTGAAATTTTTTTTATTGGCTTATTTGGAGGATAAAGACCTTAAAGAAGTATTTAGTTCACTTATCCCCATTTGAATCCAGCGTAATTGTTCCCTCAATTGACCTCCATTGGTACTATTAATTTTGGAAATTATGATAAAGTGTCAAATATTAGTTTCCTAGGCATGTGATTATTCATCAAATGAGATGATCTATTGTTTATGCGCAAGCCATTACTTTTATTCTTTAACAACTCTATCCATTCTTGTTGTAATAGTTTCATTTTCACATCCATAACCTTAAATAAAGGACATTTTTTTTGAAACAACATCCTCCCACCAATCAATCTATCCATCCTCCCTCTTGACATGTGAATGAGGTTTCATATCCTCTTGATAATGTTAGTGCAACTCTCATTCTTAATATGTGAGACATATGGAAAAATGACACAATGTTATTCTCATCTTGTCCCATGACACTAATAAGTGAAAATGTTGATGATTAGAAAAGATAGACTCTATCAAAGCTTGAATTGGTTGTGACTTGTATTATTTAACAAATAAAGTCTTATATTGCTCCAAGAGAATCATTCTATCAAGTTTCTTGAGAACTCATTAATTATATTTTTGAACTTGGACCACATGAACTATAGCTTGATTGACTTTTTTTATTTTAAAAATGTTCAAGTGATAGAGGTTGAGTTAGGCCATGAAGTTAGTATGGCATTGTTTCTCCCTAAAGATCAACCTCAAAAGAAGTGAACCTTGTTTTTCTTGAATTACACTTATTATATTAAATTCATTGCAAAGCAATTAGTATGTTTCTACAAGGATCTAATTATCCAATTGCCATCTCCATAATATTTCTCATTTGCTAGCATGTTATAAACATATAAGTTACATGTGATTTAGAAAATTTTGAGATATGCATCCATATCATAGTTTTGTGTAGATGAGTCCAACCGAATCGATAACTTGTCAATTCGTCCACTAGATTTGATTTTATCTCAATCCCTAGCTTGTGGCTAGGAGCCATTAAGGGACAATGGCCATTTTTCTCTTGAGGGTGAAAAAACCACATATTGCATTGTTTGTTTTGGTGAACTCAAGTTGAGAAAATTTTATACAAACTTTTTAGGCACACATTTCCTACTTTGACCCACCAATGCAATTTTTACATTTTCTCTCATTGGAAAAAATCATAGTTTCTGAAATTGTCTAAGAAAATAGTTTTAGGGTAGTGGAACTCCTATGAGAAGAGATACCCTAGCACTATTTTGTGTACATGATTCCAATATAATTGAAATATCATTTATCCATCCATTTTTTTCATTTGATCTCATGTGCTTAGCTTGTGGCCTAGAGCCAATGAGGGACAATGACCACTTTGCCGCCAGGGGTGAAAATACCACATCGAGCATCAAAAATATGTTCCATCACACACACACACACACACAAAATGTATTTTGGGTGTGGCTAATATGAGAACATTTTCCACATGCTTCCAAGGTATCCATTTCACACTTTGACCTTCCAATGCAACTTTTCATTTCCCCCCATTGGGAGAAATACTAGTTTTCAAAATAATATGAGAAAACAATTTTAGGGAACTGGAACTCCTATGATTTGGGTGTATTTAGAGATATTCATGTATTAAATTCCAATGGAATTGGAAACTCATCAATCCATCTATTGGTTTTCATTTTGTTTCAAACCCTAGCTCACAGCCTAGAGCCTTTGAGGAACAATGGCCATTTTTCTCTTGGGGTTGACAAAACCACACCGAGCATTGTAACCAAATTCTGTCAAATCCATAAAGTGAGTTTGGGTTTTTTTATACGTGAGAAAATTATGTGCATGCTTCCAAGAAAAATATTTCCTGCTTGACCTTCCAATGCAAATTTTAAATTATCTCTCACTTGTAAAAATCCTATATTTTGAAATCATTTGATAAAATATTCTTATGGTAGTGTAAATCCCATGGGATGGGTGTCCCTAGTGATGTTATATGTAGATGATTCCAATGTAACTTACAATTAAAGTATCCATCTATACGTTTTAATTTTATCACATGCCCTACATTGCATCCCAAAGCCAATGAAGGACAGTTCCCATCTTGCTCTTAGGGGTGAAAAATGCACCAAGTATTGCAATGACATTCTGTAGCTCTATCAAGTGTGTTTGGGCATGATAAATATGACAATGTTGTTAGTATTCTCTTAGGGTAGTCATTTCATACTTTAACTTTCCAATGCAATTTTTGCATTGCCTCTCACTAGGAAAAATCCTAGTTTTCAAAATCGTCCATTATTTTAGGGAAA
>JASDQU010508793.1:15309-40928 GCA_032191745.1 Picea mariana | reverse complement strand
GAGATTCTTGAGGGAAGAATCGAACGGTCAAAATTCTCTGTGGAGAACTCACGAAATACCGAGGACCGTAGGATATAGAAGAGATGTAGGGAAGATAAGCGTTGGATGAATCCATCTTTCGAGAGGCAGGATCCAATGTGGACCGTTGATCAAAACTGTTGGACCGTTGAGATCATTTCGACATTTCGGGGGTTGTAAGTCTGAACTGTGGACGAAGCCCTTGGTCACTTGAACTCCTAAAGCGTGAACTTGATTGTCATGTGTGAAGGTGAGGAGAAAAATTTTTTGCATTTCAGAATTTCAGAGTTCAGCATTTCGGGGGTCCTGATGACAAGGAGTCAGGCATAGTAGAACAGAAATCCAGAAGTCGTGAGTTGCGACAGAACTTGATTTGAATTTTGGGATTTCGGTAATTCAGGATTCCGAATACTGAAAGTCCTGATGACAAGGAGCCAGGGGCCTTTGTATTGAAAAACCCAGAGTTGCAAAACCTGAAAAATTCTTGAAGTGGCATTTCGGCATTTCGAGGATCAGGGTTTTGACAGGCCTGTTGAGAAGGATTCGGTGCACTTCACGTCAAAAATCCCAAATTTGAGAAACGTGAAATATCTGTGAAGGCACGTTTCAACATTTCGATGTTTCGGGATTTGAGAATTCGGGATTTGTGGTGACAAGTGTTTTGGGATCGAGAGTTTTGAACTCCCGGTACCCGGAAGCCCGAAATAACGTGAGTCGTTGGATCTTAAGGAAGGCTATCAGCCATTGATTCCATAGAAGGCATCGCTTTGGAATTCAGGGTTTTGAAGTGATAGGGGAATGGAAGTCAAAGATTGATTCAAGTTCTGAAAGCTGGGAAAGGTGACAGGTGGCAGGAATCCATATCAAAGACCGAGGATAGCTGAGAGGACAGGTGGTGAGTTTTTGTCGATAGTCGGAGTCAGACTCCGTTGAATTTTTTGGGGTTCGAGGTTTGGAGAGTCAGGAAACCTCATGTCAGGATTCACGAAATCGTGAAGTTCAAAACCCCAAAAAAGTTAAAAACCCATTGACAAGCCAAAAATTGATGAACGTGTCGGGATTCAGAAATTCGGCACTTTAGGAGACAAGAGATCGGGGTTCCCTATTCTGGAATTTCTGAAGTTGAAAAATGAGATATATAAGCAAAGGAGGACGCAGCCAAAGACTTCAGTGTTTCGACATTTCGGGTTTCAGCAGGTGGAAGGGCGAGAACCTCGACAACAGGGATCACAAAATCACAAAACCCAAAGTCCTTTGTGGCTTGAACAAAGGGGTTGATTAACCCTCAGCGTGGTTGTAGTGAAGATCTTGAGCGGATATCGGCCCGAGGGAAGGGGGTCTGTGTCAAGAAACCTTGATCATTTCTCCCCCATAGTGTTTTAGGGAATGATAATCTCTTGTTCATCTCCATGTGCACAACTATGGGGGTGCGATGAATTAGTTGCAACCATCTTTCCATTATTTGTAAGGTTGTTTCTGAGAGTTTACAATTGGTTAAGGGATTGGTTCGAGCTATATCTTTTTCAAGGAAAGTTCAATATTGTTGGTTGAGCCAAATCCTCATTTGACCACATCCTCTCCTCAATAATATTTTATGGTTGTAATACCTCAAATCCTATATAATGAAGGACATGCTTGAGTGAAAAATTGAGGAGAAATGAGAGCAAGATACTTATGATTGTGTGAGAACCAAGGGGATGGAAAGGAGAACTTGGAGGAGTTGTTGCAAGATCAAGATCAATATTGTAAGTGCTTCACTGTTATTTTCTTTCCATTAACACATAACTTGGCCTATTCCTCTCATTACTACATGTTGAATATATGCATGTCTATTGTTTTCAAATTCATCATAGATAGATATGTTTTTCCTTAACAATATAGTGTGGAAGAATGAGGTTTTGTTTTGTTCCTTGCAGAACTTTTATTGGACCTAGGATATTGGACATCAAGATAAAATGTTGTAGTGATGAAAATCGTCATAAAAAGGAAATTCATACATTTGTTTCTTCTCATTATAATTCTCAAAATAGGTGTAAGGGGAAAGTAGCACACCATTTTTTTCCTTCTATCTTCGATCAAAGAGGGTTCTTGATCCAAGGGTGATTTCACTTGCCCCCAGTGGAGTCACCAATTTAGTGTTGTGATAAATTTCGAGTAGTATACATTAACGCTAGTTGGGAAATATCCTCTCATGGAGAATTCAAGCAAAAGGTCAAGAGAAGCGATAGGTTAATATTTCCCCTCTTCTGATTGCCTGGTGAGAATATTGAAAATTTGGGGCTTTGAAGACTGGAAGGTCCTTAGGGAGACACCACTTATTCTTAGTTTTTGGGTTATGGAATTATCTCCAGTATTCCTAGCCCCATTTTATAGTCATGAATATAGACTATACCCCCAAACCATTCATTGTGAATTGTTCAACACAGTAACAACTCCTAGGATTCCACACAGGTGACTACAAGGGGGATTCCTTGTGGTACCTATTAGTACATAAAGTTGTAGGGGGTCAAAAAAACTTTGGTTTTGTTTTATTTGGATTCATAGGGTTGTATAAGTCATGCATTTTGGATATTTTTGTTGTAATATATCAAATATTGATTTGAATAAGCAAAAAATAATGTTTAGTCTTGGTTTAGAGTCTTTATGTCATAAGATTATTTATCATGACTAGGATAATGGTCCTTATGAGTCACACTCTTGGTCTTAAAAATCATCACCATGACATTTCATGCCTCCTAGTTGTACAAATTTTATTTTTGGGTCACTCTCAAATCATTGAGATGTCAAGTCAAAAGTTAGTTGTATTTGTTGCCAACTCACCTAAATGTTCGCAGCGTACCTACAAGTACCTCATGCACTCATATTTCATTAATTCTACTTGGGAACCTATCCAAGGTATTTTTTCATTTTTAGCACCTTAATTTAATTATAATTTCAAGTATTTTTTCATAGGATTTTTAATAGTTTCCTTGAAGTGCGCTATTTTATTTTGAACTTAGCACTGTGAACTTCCGCTGCAGACTGGCACTGTAGACTAGATGAAGATTATCTTTGATTTTGCATGACCTGATAATATATGAACTCAGGTTCACAAGCATCAACATCAGACCCAGGTGTATTAGGTACTCCTTGATGATCTCCATGTTGTTCAAAGGTTGGAAGGGGGGTTTATGGTGCTTTATTCACTGGCGTTGTGAACTGTTCAAAATCATTTGCTGCCAACTTTCAAATGCATTTCTATGGCACCATAAATTATGCTCACCAGTCCAAAATGTTATCTTGACCTCACTTTATATTTTCCTCTGCAAATAAGTTACTTTTCCCATTGAATACCTTAGCGCTACGAATGGGTTGCTTTGACTCTACATCACCAGTGCTCGCTATGAACTAGGTGTTGCAAACCCTCTTTTCCAAAATTGTTGAAGCCCTCTTCTTATGTATCCATTTGAAACTCATTATTAAGCAAATGAATGATACCCTATCAATTAGGAGGAATATGGTTAATCATTTGTAAAACCAAGCTTAAATTGCATACATCATTGGCGCTGCAAACTGATATTTATGTTGCTGAAACCATGTTTTAGCAAAGAAATCTCACTTGTCTTTCTTTCATTACAAATATTAATGGTTGTTCCTTTATTCCTCCTTTTCTAAATGTACTATATCTCATAACACTAGTGTGTATAAATATTTGGACAAGGTGAACTCTAGGAAAATAGTTATGTTCATAAACCCTAAAATTCCTCTGTACTTTGTTTTCACACACCAGCTATAATAACATATTAGAGAAACTATTCTTCAAGCAGTGGTTATGGATAGTCATCAAAACAGAAAGAGTCACAAGGGAGGGGATATTGTGAGTACTTAACGTTATGATGTACAACTCCTTAACTCTGAATCATTTTTCAGGGAATATTTTCAGAAGGTAGGTTGTCTAAATTTCTGTCAAAAGATGTAGAGAGGACATCCAAAAGTGGCCAAAGAGTTTTCACTCAATTTTAATGGGACTAAAACTAAAGTGGTTATATTATAGTTTGATTTTTCAGAGCATTCCATCTCTATTGAAACAGATATACCTAATTGTGGGGAGAAATGGTTCAAAGCCATGTCATTAAATTATTCCTTCTCAAAGAAATTCCTTAAGATAGAATATCAAGAGGACAACTTGTCCAAAGGATTACCTACAAGTCACATGCTTGAATGTCTTCACAAGATGCTAAGGGTTATCCAGAGATACTTCACATGTGAGGGGAGGTTTAACATGGTATACCAATACCACATTAGGTTATTGTTACACTTCATAGGAAAATAAGCCATAAACCTTCCATTTTATCTTCTTAGAAGCATTGGTAAGATGTCAGATAGATTCAAAGCTAAGTCAAATAAATTAGATACAAGTGTCTTCCACTCTGGTCTTATCAAGATGTTAGTAATGGAGGAGTTAAGGAAAACTAACACTGATTGGGAAAATTTCCTAACTTCATCACATTTTCAGTTATAAATTTCTCCCACTCCAAAGTCCAAGAGACAAAGTCCTACTCCGATTGAGAGGACTATGCATTCAGAGGCCAACATGAAGAAGAGGGTGAATAGGAGTGATAAAACTATCAGGGATACTAATGAAGAAGAAATAGGTGGTCCTTCACAACCTATAGAGAGAGAAACTTCAGCTATGGAATATCCTACTCCCATGGATATTTCTTCAAGAAAACCAAGAGGCTTGAAAGGAAAAATGATTGTTTTCTCCCCACCCACTGTTGCAGACAAGGTTAAACCTAGAAGGTTGTTTACTAGAGCAACAACAAGCAAAATTTCCTTGTGAAGAATTATACAAAAAAGACTTGAGCCTAGAAAAATGGGACATATTAGTCTTCTAAGAAGCCTATAGAATTCATTTACATCACTACTCCTCAGCATGAAATAAACCCCACCTTCAAAAGGATCTGGAGGCAACTCAAGGAGGAAAGACCTGAAACTGACAAGTTGAAAAAGGAAGATTTGGGTTCCGGGATGAAGCTTAAGGAGATGCTGGCCCTGTATAATGAGACTATTGATAAGGAAAGGTTCTTGGCTAAAATATTATTTCCCCTTCACAGGAAGCTCAAGAATCTCTACAGGCATAACAAAGCCCATGAAGATGAAATCATAAAATTGAAGGCAGAGTTAGAGCCTTTCATAGAAGAATTAGCAAAGAGAAACTTAGACATGTTAGCCAAGGTGGCTACTAGAAGAAGTTCCAGAACAAAAATATAAATACATTGATCTTCCAAAATCAACATTAATTTTTTTCAAAGTTTCTGTTATATGCGTTTACAACATTTTGGTGATGGTTATGAGTTTTGAACTATAACTAGCAGTTTTGGTGTTTTTGCTCCAATTATATGTCAAGGTAATGAATTTTTGTTGCATGTATGGACTCATGGTATAAATTTTTAGATGTTAAAGCTTTGGAAAAAGTGAAACCAACTTCTACAAGAAATTTCACAACGCTTAGAATCATTGGCGCTATGAACTGGCTGTTTGAGAACAGTTTGTAGTGTTGCACTGCAAACTCATTTTTTTAGAGATTTTGGAGGGAAAGGGCGTTGTTAGGTTTCAAGATGGATTCGTACCTTCACTTAGAGGATAATTTTCTCTTTGGGAGCCCACTTTCCTTAAGGATTTACACTCTTATGAAAACATCATGAAGTTATTAAAGAACGTTGCATACGTTGCCAACATCCTCTTTAAAAATAGAAATTTGTTTCTTTTTGGTTGCAACACTTCCCTTAGGCATGGGGATCCTAGGAGGAAATTGAGTGGATACTTGCAAAGATGGAATTGATAGATTTAGCCATTTAAAGGGCATTCTAATACTAAAGAGGGTTTGAATGGTGTGACATAAAGACTCTTATTTTGATATTGTCTTTTGTAGCATAGTTTTATCCTACTATATGGAGTAGATCCAAGATACTTTTAATGGTGGAAATCAGTATTACTTCTCATTATAATATTCTTTTGTATTACTTTGATATCAGTCTATGTTGAAAGATTCATCTGGATGTTGTTTCTTTATTTCAATAAAGGATTTATTGTGATATTGTATGCAAGTTTATCAAAGTTATTTTCTCTTTGATTTTAAGAGGTTCTTATTCAAATATTTTTATTCATATGTGTGTCAGTGTTACCTTATGTAAATGATATGCATATTACACTTTCCTTGTTAAGTCTTCCATCTATCACTTTATCTCTTAAAACCTGATTTGAATCGATTCAAGGACTTGTTTGTTGGTGTGTATTACATGGAATGATATGTTTTTGACATATTTAATTGAGTTTTCCATCGATTTTCAACCTTTTATAAACAATTATCCTTTACATTCTTATGTTTAGTAGGATTACACCTAAAACAGTCTAGTTGTGACATCTAGTGCTAACATTTTTGGTGTCATTGTCATGGAACAAATTGAATATTTTTCCCTGGGTTGTACGATAAGAAAATATTGATTTTGATGGTGTGCAATAATCAGTAAAGAAAATAATACAAAGTGCACCTAGCGACTCCAAATTTCAGTTGTGGATCCCAAAGGTAGACACACGAAGTCCAATCCACAGTCACCTCTGGCTGCACCTGAACCTAATCTAGAAAAGATCTTAAAGAAGGGAAATGTTTTGCAAGGATCTTCCTCTTCCAAATTCTTAGGTACTTATGGAGACTTACTTGACTCTGATTTCCATACACTAGTTTTTGTTTCTCATGTTTCTCATTTTCCTACTGCTGAAACTCCTATAAAGTCAAAACTAGGATATTTTCTTATAGAATATTCAACTTTTTCTTCTGAGATGAAAGAAGAAAGTCTAGAAAATTTTGATCTTATTCCGTCCCCTGAAATTGTAAATTGGTCTAGGCTTGAAATTTTGGAATATTTTCCTCTCTTAGGTTCTCCTTCTCCCCATTCTTTTAAATTTGATGTAACTAAAGAAGAAGGAACCTCAGTTTCTGTTGAAATCCCCCCATCCTCATCCAAGACTCAACCACTTTATGTTAAATCTTAAATTTGTCCACCTTATAATATTCGTTTTCCTAAATGACATGTTATACACACTGCATATTTACCTGTCAAATCACCTCCTACTTCTCCTATAATTCAGAATCCTCCTTTTCCTAATCAAATGGAGAGGGTTAATCCTCCTCAAAACAAAATGGATGCCATTGTGGCTACTAGGTATGTCCCATCAGTTCTTCCTAATCCTATGAATGCTCTTCCAATAGGATATTACCTAAAGTATATGCCTAAGTTCATAGGAGAGGAATATATCACTGCAGAAGAACACCTTGCAACATTTTATAGTTATGCTAATAATTTGAATATTGAGAATGAAGATGTTTCGATGAGGGTTTTTCTGCAAATTCTTGATGGAGAAGCTAGAAAGTGGTTTATAAGTCTATCTCTTGGATCAGTTGTTGGAATTGAAGACCTAGATGATGCCTTTCTGAGACATTGGGGTGAAAAAAAGGACTTCTTATATTATATCACATAATTTGGGGCTCTTAAAAGGAAATAAGGTGAATCAGTGTCAGACTTTTCAAAGAGATTTAAAAGGATGTATAAAAAAATTCCTACTAACATCAAGCGTACTGAAAATTCTGCTAAAATAACCTTGCAAGTTCCTTTGACCCATCGTTTTGTCTTTTTTTGAGAGAGAGAAGGTCTACCACATTAGCCCATATGGAAGATGCTTCTCTAGAAGTGGAAGAAAAAATATTGGAAGCATATAAGTTAAGGGGAAAATTTGATAGGGATAGAAGGAAACAAAAGACAAAAGCTTCAAATTTTGATACTTCAGGAACTAATCCCCAGGTTGATGAATTGACTAAGTTAGTCAAGTCACTTTCTGCAGAAATGGAAAAACTAAAACTTGAAGGGAGACAAGAAAATAGAAACCCACAAGATTTTGGAAACATAAACAATTTCATAAGAAAAAACAATACACCTCAAATTATTTAGAGAGATCAGAGGAATAGAGAGGATCAAAAAGTTCAAACTCCTCTCCAAAACAATTTGGTTGATTATGAAGAAAGAGATAATGAAGAAGCACATCAAGAGATTCATTGTTTGGGAGACACATTTGCTTCCCCTCATCTAACGCAATATGCTTATGAAGAGTCTCTAATGAGTAGTTAGATACATGAGTTAAGTAAAGGAGAGAAAGAGAATGAAACTCAGAACAAGTACAATTTGAGGTCAAAACAAAAAGAGGGAAAGCCTAGTATATCTAATCAGACTAAAAAATCAAATTCTTCTACCAAACAGTGGTCGAACCAAATAAAGGAAACGAGGAACAAAAAAATCAACCCATAATTAAATCTCCTATTCAATAAACCAATGAAATTCTGAAGTCCCCATCCTCTTTTATCTTTGAGAATGAAATCTAGAAAATCAAAATGCCATTCCTAGAGTTGATAAAGAATGAAGATTTCAAGAAGTCGATTTCTAAAATGTTGCATCCTGAATTTTCTTCCCATTCAACAGACATAATTAACTTGCAGGATGAGAAACCTGCAGTTATAATGGTTCCACTAGTAGAAGACATAGATGACTCCTCTCCTCCTTTTTACACCTCTTTGAATGTACATGATAAAATGTTGCACAATTTCCTTATGGAATCATGTGCATCCCTTAACTTAATGCCTAAGTCTGTCATGTATGAATTGGGTCTAGAAATTACTAAAAAATATCATGATTTTTATTCATTTGACTCGAGAAATGTAAAATTCCTTGGGGTGATTAAAGATTTTGTTGTTTCTCTCTTTCAAATTCCTATGAAAATAATAGTCATGGATATTTTATTTGCAGATGTTTCTCCCAATTTTGAGATGTTGTTGTCCATATCATGGATTATAAGTTTAGGAGGAAAATTGCAGATGGGTCTCTCTTATGCTACTATACCAATGTTTGTGTGTGAACACTAAAGGTTGTATAGAGAAAAACAACTTGCATATATTATTAGTGATGAAGGAAATCCCACAAACCATGCCATCTATGTCATTGATACAGATTTAGAATCTATCATTTTTTATCTTACTGATTTTCCTCAGTCACCATTGGAAATGAAAAAGAAATCACCAACAACATGTTAGACATCTAGACAAGGAGCTCAATCTTGGAAAATGTATTTTGATGGTGAATCTTCCAAAGATAGTGTTGGTGCTAGAGTTTTGTTCATTTTTCCTTCTGAAGAATTCATAACCTTTTCCTTCAAATTGTAATTTGAAACCAAAAACAATATTCCAAAATATGAGGACCTAGTATTGGGGCTTAGAGATGCAAAGGACATGAAAATTGAAGAATTATTAGTTTTTAGAGATGTAGAGCTAATTGTGCATCAAATCATAAATATATATCAAGAAAATCATCCAAGACTGAGAACTTATAGAAATGAGGTATGAGACCTTATTGAAAATTTATTCTTAGCCTTTAACATATATTTTTTTCCCAGAGAAGATAATACATTGGTTGATTCCTTAGTTGTTTCTACTAGTAACTTTAAAATCCCAGTGCCTCCCAAATCTATGTATGATGTTGAGGTGAAATATACACCTTCTATACCCGATCATGTCAAGCATTGGAACATTTTTGAAGATGATCTGGAAATAAGGAGATTGCTGGAAATAGTAGATGAAATTTTTTCTCTTCATATTGACCAAGATCCATATGATGAGAAAATTCCACATGCTGATAAATTCATGAACAAGATTGCAGATCAAAAAATTTTCCAGTTGACAAGAAATCATATTCCTAAGGGATTATCTCCTTTGGAGAGGTTATTTGATAACAATGATGTGGTTGTGAATGTGAGAGGTTCAAGTGAAAATGTTGATATGATAGAGTGTAATCTAGGTACTGATGAGGATCCCAAATATGTTAAATTGTTCAGTAGTTTGTCAAAAAATAAAAGGGTTGAATACATCAAACTATTAAAAGAATTTGCTAATATCTTTGCATGGAAGTATGAGTATTTGGAAACTTATAATACAATCATTATTGAGCATAAAATACCCTTGAAGGATGATACCAAACCTTTTATAAAGAAACTAAGACATATCAATCCAATGTTACTTCCCATTATGGAGAAAGAGGTCAAAAAATTGCTTGATTCCCAGATCATTATACCTTTGAGGTATTTTGATTGGGTAGCTAATCTAGTCCCTATCAGGAAAAAGAATGGTGGGATCAAACTTTGTGTTGATTTCACAAATTTAAACAGGTGTTCCAGAAAAGAAAATTACCCCTTACCCAAAATGGAGCATATCTTGCAAAGGGTGACAGGATCAGTAAGGATGTAAAGGATTGATCATTTTTCATTCTACAATCGTATTTGTGTATTACTAGAGGACATAGAAAAGACAACATTTACAACTCATTGGGGTACATTCATATATGCCAAGATGAGCTTTGGTCTCATGAATGCATGGGAAACTTTCCAAAGTGAAATGGAAATTGCATTTATTAGAGAAAAAGATAAGTTTGTGGTTATCTACTTGGATGATATCAAAATGTTTTCAAAGTCTTATCAAGAGAATTACCAACATTTGGAGAAGGTGTTCCTGAAATGCAAAAAATATGGGTTGTCACTTAATCCCAAGAAGTCTCTTTTTTCCATGAAGGAAGGTAAGTTGTTAGGAAACATTGTCTCATATGAAGTAGTAAAAATTGACCCAAGTAGAGTAGAGTCTATAAAAACTTTGTCTCTCCCAAGGTCTAAGAAAGAAATTCAGTCTTTCTTAGGTAAGATAAAATTATTGAGAATATTTGTATGTAATTTTCCTGAGTTGGTCAAACTTATCACATCTGTGTTGAGAAAAGGGAATGAAGTAAAATGGACACCATAAGATAGGAGTTCTTTTGAGAAAATAAAACAAACACTGTTGTATGCACCTATTCTAATCACTCCTAACTACTCAAAGGAATTTATGATCTTTTCTTTTTCCTCAAATGATACACTAGTTGTTGTCCTTCTTCAGAAGAATTCAAATGGAATGTAGCATCCTATTTCCTTTTTTAGTGGGGCCTTGAGAGATGTTGAAGTCGGATATGAAATAATGGAGAAATAAGCTTATGATTTGGTTAAAGCCCTCAAAGTTTTAAGAGTATATGTTCTTCACTCCAAAATTATTGTTTATGTTCCTTCAAGATTTGTAAAATAAATTTTGATCCAGCCTAATATATATAGGAAAAGGATTAAGTGGATTGCTAAGATTTTGGAGTTTGATATTGAGATGAAACCCACCAAGCTGGTGAAAGGTCAAGTTTTGGATAGATTGTTAGTTGAATCAAATTGTAAGGCATTGGGAGTAAATTTCATGAATTCTAATTTTATAAATAAACAAACTGATATTCCTAACAGAATCTTGCAAATCAGCTCAAATTTGACGCAATGAAGCTGGTACAAGGACCTCATCTATTTCTTGTAAAATTTGTAGCCTCCTACTGGATTTGAGAAGACCAAAGTGAGGAATTTGAATCTTAAAGCAGTGAGGTATTTCATTGTTGATCATGTTTTGCATTGGAAAGATCCTATAGGGGTCCTTTTAAGATGTTTGGATCCATAAGAGTAAAAGAAAACTATGACTAATTTTCATGAGAGTCTATGTGGAGGTCATCAATTTTGGAGGACTACAACATAAAAAGTACTTAGAGTTGGGTACTTCTAGCCTAGCTTATTCACTAATGTGTGTGAAAATATCAAAACTTGTGATAAAAGTCATAAATTTTCAGGCAAACAACAACTCAAATCTTTTCCCTTTAATCCCATAGTGGTATCGGGCCCTTTTCAGTAGTGGGGATTAGAATTCATTGGAGAAATTCATCCAACCTCAAGTGGTCAACATCGTTGGATTATGAATACTATTGATTAGTTCAACAAGTTGATAGAATTCATTCCCACAAGAAATGAAACACATAAAGTAGTCATTGGCTTCCTGGAAGACATTCTATAAAGGTTTGGTTGTCCTAAAAAAAATGTTACTGATAATGCTGCAACTTTTAAAGCCGAACATCTGGTGAACTTTTGTGAAATTTTTTGGATTTAGCTTATTCACTCTACTCTGTATTACCCTCAGGGTAATGGCTTAGCAAAATCCTCCAACAAAATATTAGTGAATATCATCATAAAGTTGTTGGAGGATAATAAAAAATCATGGGGTTCAAAGATGAAGTTTTCCCTATGGGAAGGCTAAGTAACCACCAAGATACCAATTGGCACTACTCCATTTCGGTTGGTCTATGGAACTGAAGCTATTTTTCCTACTGAACTAGATTTACATGTGGAAAATTTTATTCAATATCAAGAAGGGGAACTAGATGACATGATCAGGAGGATGCATTAACTGGTGGAAGTACAACAAATTAGGGAACAACTTTTTGATAAAGCACAAATCCATCAACATAAAATCAAATAAAATTTTCACAAGAAGGTGAAGAAAGAATATTTTTAGCTTGGATACCCGGTACTCAAATGCGATGCAAAAAGGAAAGATAAGGGAAAATATGGTAAATTCTAAGCCTTGTGGATTGGTACTTTTAAAATTTTCGAAGTTTTCCAAAGTAATAATTTTAAGTCATAGAACTTGGAAGATGTTGAATTTCCTGGTGGCCGAGTCAATGGGCATTTTATAAAGAGATACTTTTCCTAAAATCCATGATTGGCTCCCTTTCATTGTAAATATCAGTTTTTAGTTAGTTTTTTTTTCTTTCAACAATGACTCATATCCCAATCAATAAGGCATTGGAACTACATGTTCTTGGAGGTTCACATGGAGGTCTCCATCCCCTGTGGAGCCAGATGTTAGCACATAAAGTTGTAAGAGGTGAAAAACACTTTGTTTTGTTTTATTTGAAGTCATAGGGTTTTATAAGTCATAGGTTTTGGATATTTTTTTTGTAATAACTCAAATTTTCATTTGTATAAGAAAAAGTAATGTTTATCCTTTTTTTAGAGTCTTTATGTCATAATATTGTTCATCATGACTAGGATAGTGGTCCTTATGAGTGACACTCTTGGTCCTAAACATCATCACCATGACATGTCGTGTCTCCAATTTGTACACAGGTTTCCTTTGGGTCACTCTCAAATCGTTTAAATGTCAATTCAAAATTAAGATGTATTTGCTACCAACTCACCTAAAAGTTCGCAGTGTACCTTTGGAGTACCTCATCCACTCATATTTCAATATTTCTACTTGGGAACATGTAAAAGGGATGTTGCGGTTTTCAGTGCCTTCATTTAATTATATTTTCAAGGATTTTGTCACAAGATTTCTAACAATTTCCTTGAAGTGAACTTTTTGATTTTGAACTTGGCATTGCAAACCTTGCACTGCAAACTAGCGTTGTAGACTGGATGAAGGAGATTGTCGAGTTTGGATGAGTTGCTAATAGATCAACTCATGTTCACAAGCATTAGAATCAAAACCAAATGTATTAGGTACTCTTTGATGATGTCCATGTTGTTCAAAGATTGAAAGGGGGGTTTATGATGCTTTATTCATCGGCGTTGCGAACTGTTCAAACTCATTTGTTGCCAACTTTCAAATCCATTTCTATGGCACCCTAAATTCTTCTCACTAGTCCAGACTATTATATTTAACTCACTTTATCTTTTCCTCTGCAAATAAGCCACATGTCCCAATGAATACCTCATTGCTGTGAACTGGTTGCTTTAACTCTCCATCACCAGTGCTCATTGTGAACTAGGCATTGTGAACCTGTTGACGGGTGAAATTGACCGCTTGTCAACTGGAGGAGTGGATCCGGTCCGGGGTTGTCTACTTAACCCAAGCCGTTTGGATTAACCCACTCCAACGGGTTTAGCGGCTCCGTTGGCCGATCTAAGTCTTGAGAAAGTGAAAAACAAAACTAAAGAAACTAACTTAATGAAAAACACTCAGTGAAAACTATATACAAATCTACAATATACTTCCAGTTCACTAACTAATATTTATATAATAGCTCTACAATATGTCGATAGGATTATATCTCTAATATATGTGTAATATTTACAGAATGAAAATTTTAATCTAAATCTGCGAAACTCAAATATGGATGGATTTATGAAAGCAAAACTATCATTCAGTCTTTTTGATTTTTTATAACTTTTATAAACAAGAAACGAAATAGCTAATTGTCTAATTGAAAACAGAGATGAATAGTAAAATGTGTTTAGATTATAGGAACTTATGATATTAATTAAACTAATAAAATAAAACTAGCAAACTCACCTATAATCGCATCTCCTATTCGTCCTGTGTACAGTATCCAATTTTGTCGTTTGATGGGGTAAACTGCAACAAATCTTACGAACACTTCTCATAAATGCGAAGCAGAAGTGATTGAATGCTAATTATAGCACATATAAGAGAATTATTGACAACAATTTTATGATTTTACAAATGGTCACATTGAGATAAATCTGGCTGTAAAAATTTGTATATAACTGCTCATTGAATAAAGAAGATTAATCTTCTAATCATCAAATTTGAACAGAGTAATTGTTGTATATAATATAAGGGACATAAAACACAGACATCATATAAATTTCATCACACCAATCTATAATAAACCATGATATCTAAAGTAGTCACAATTTAATTACAAATCGAAATGACCATAACTTGAATAAAAATACGATATATCGAAGCTAAAGTTGTGCAAATATCAATTTCCATTGAATTCTGTCAATCATAAATCCATAGTTTTTGCTCCTAGGTAGTGATGGTTTCTTAGTTTACAAAATAACACATTTATAAAGGTTACAGGACCAAAATGTTTCCTGTGGAAATCATCTGATTTGTTCCAAAAAACGTGGGGGATGCAACCTCCCAGATTCTACTTGATATCAAAACTAACAGCCTATTCTAAAACAACATAAAAATAGAATGCTGAGAGATGCCACCAGTGGTTCAAATCTCCTATAGAAATCATAGGTTCCTGAAAATACATAAGAATAAAAGATTTCAAATGCAATTTTAGTTATTCAAAAAAATGATTCGAATTCTTGTAACTAGCTACAAAATCTCATAATTATGTAACTAGTTATAATTATAACTAGAATCGTATTTTATTGAATCAATCAAAACAGAATAGAGGTAATCTGTGCAAAAAAATCATGTATTCTAATTTAAAAAAGACAAAATCATCCTAAACTTATTTTTACAAATCATACCTCAGATTAAGGGATTCGACTTAATCAAGTAATCTTTGAATTTACAATGGCAGTTGTTGCTTCCACATTCTTAAAAACAACAAACCCTATGGATGTATAACTTGCTGATAGACTGCTTGAAAATCCTTTGTATTGATCAAGGGTTCATAGAAGAAGGTTGAGGCACAAGGATGGACGGGTGAGAGGGGTTCTGAGGCACAGGCTTGGAGAGGTAATAAACATTTCAACAATTGCAAACAGACCGAAACGCACCTTTCAGCCACTGAGAAAATATGAGATTTGACCTCTAAAGGATGAGATATATCTCTATAATGACCCAATTTCTGGGGAAAATGCCCATATTGACGGTAAAAGGGCTCATTTTGGTTCTGGGTTTTCAAGGGTTTGATCTAATTCAAAACCGTTTGCTCAGAATCGCTCACACAAAAACGTGTCTCTGGGAGGCAATTATGGAATTAGCTTTAAGAAGTCTTCAATTACTTCCAACTGCATAGACCTATTTTTGCTCTGCAACCATCGAATGTCAACGTGAATTCCTGAGAAACTGTTAAATTAAAACATTTGAACTTTTCAACAAACACACGCCAACCATTCCTTTATAAGTCATCTTTGGCATTATCAAATAATAACAATGTCTGGATACCGTTGGTCTCAATCCTCACCACAGGAGCCATGGATAATAGCAAGGAATAGACACGGGATTTGAAGGTAGGGTTTGATAGAATAAACACAGAGCCATCTTCCTGAGTTTCCTCAATGCAATGCAAAGACAGCTTGAAATGGTAGGCAGGAGCGTTAATTACCATGTGTGTGAGAGAAGGCATGTAGATCGAGGCCATGCAAAAGAATAATACCACGCTGTACTTGGAATGACACCTTGGCATAATGGTGTGCACAAAGATCATAACAGTTGAAAACAACAGTATGCATATCCACGATTTGATCACAAAATTTATATGTCAAATAAACAATTGAATCAAAGAGTTTATAAATCAAAACCCCATTAACATTAGTCGAATGCTAAATGGGTGGTGGTTTAATACTCATGTAACCAAGGTTTGTTTGAGACCAAGGGGTTATAACCATGAAAACAACCATGTTCGTAGAAAAATACGACAAATCAACAATAAACCATATGAACATTAACCCTTTAATGAAATCAAACATGAATTCCAGCTGTGAGTTTACATGCTTACAGTCATGAAAATGAAATCAAAAGGCAGGCACGTAGAAAGCAACGAGTAACAAGCATTGTTTAATCAAAAAGGTTGTGACGAGTGACAAGAATTTAAAAACCCTGTGTAGGCAACTTGTAAAAGTAGAGATTATATTATTGCTGCCAACAGAACCCTCTATTCCAGAATTGTTCAATCCCTCATCTTCTTCATCCATTTGAAACTCAATCTTAACCAATTTAATGATACCCCTATAAAATAGGATTAAGATGGTTAATCATTTGTAGAACCAAGCTTAAATTTCATACATCATTCGCATTGCAAACTAATATTTATGCTGCTGAAACCCTGTTTTAGCAAATAAATCTCACTTGTCTTCCTTTCATTACAAATCTTAATGGTTGTTCCTTTATTCCACCTTTTTGAAATTTACTCTATCTCATAACACTGGTGTGTATAAAGATTTGGACAAGGTAAACTCTAGGAAAACAATTATCTTCTTAAACCCAAAAATTCCTATGTACTTTGTTTTGACATGCCAATTGTCATAACAAACTACACAAATTATTCTTCAAGCAATGGTTATGGATAGTCAGCAAAGAAGAAGACTCACAAGGGAGGGGAGATTCTGAGGACTAAACCTTATGATATGCATCTCCTTAACTCTGAACCATTGTTCAAGGAATATTTTTAGAGGGCAGGTTGTCTAAATTTCTATCAAAATATGCAGAGAGGACATCCAAAAGTGGACAAAGAGTTTTAACTCAATTTTAATGGGACTAAAACTAAACTGGCCATGTTAGATTTTGATGTTTCAGAGCATTTCATATCTATTTCAATAGATATACATAACTGTGGGGAGAAATGGTTCAAATCCACGTCATTAAATTATTCCTTCTCAATGGAATTCCTTAAGCTATATTATCATAAGGACAACTTTTCCAAAGGAGTACCTAGAAGTCACATGCTTTAATTTTTTGACAAGATGATCAGGGTTATCCATAGATACTTCACATGTGAAGGGAGTTTCAACATGGTATACTAATACCACATCAGGTTATTGTTACACTTCACAGGAAAAGAAGCCATGAACCTTCCATTTTATCTTTTTATAAGCATTGGTAAGATGTAAGACAGAGGCCAAGCTAAGTCAAAGAAAGTAGATACCAGTGTCTTCAAATCTGGTCTTATCAATATGTTAGTAATGGAGGAGTTAAGGAAAGATAACACTGACTGGGAAAATTTCCTAACTTCATCACATTTTCAATTAGAAATTTCTCCCACTCCATAGTCCAAGAGACAAATTTCTACTCTTGTTGAGAGGACTATTCATTCATAGGCTAGCAAGAAGAAGAGGGTGACTAGGAGTGATAAAATTGTCAAGGCTACTAATGAAGTAGAAATAGGTGGTCCTTCACAACCTCCATAGAGAGAAAATTCACCTATGGAAGATCCTACTCCCATGGAGATTCCTTCAAGAAAACCAAGAGGCTTGAAAGGAAAAAAGTGTGTTTTTCCCCACCCATTACTGCCGACAAGGTTAAACCTAGAAGGCCTTTTACTAGAGAAACATCTAAGCAACATGTCCTTGTGAAGAATAATACAGTAGAGACTTCATCCCCCAAAAAAGGAAAATATTAGTCTTCTAAGAACCCTATAGAAGTCATTGACATCACTACTCCTCAACATGAAAGTAACCCCACATTCAAAAAGCTTTAGAGGCAACTCAAGGAAGAAAGACCTGAAACTGACAAGTTGAAATACAAAGATTTGGGTGCCAGGATGGAGCTTAAGAAGATGTTGGACATGTATAATGAGACTATTTATAAGGAAATGTTTTTGGATAAAATATTTTTCCCCTTCATAGGAAGCTCAAGAATCTCTGCAGGAAGAACAAAGCCCATCAAGCTAAAATCATAAAATTGAAGGCGAAGTTACAGCCTTTTAGAGAAGAATTGGAAAAGAGAAACTTAGACATGTTGGCCAAGGTGGATATAAGAAGAAGTTCCATAACAAAAAGATAAAGACATTGATCTTCCAAAACCAACATTAATTTTGGTCAACTTTTATGTTATACACGTTTACAACCTTTTTGCGATGGTTAAGAGTTTTGAACTATAAGTAGTAGTTTTGGTTTTTTTCCTCCAATTATATATCAAGGTAATGAAGTTTTGTTGCATGCTTGGACTCCTGGTATTAGTTTTGATATGTTGAAGCTTTGGAAAAAGTGGAACATGCTGCTAGAGGAAAGTTCGCAGTGCCTGGAATCATTGACGTTGTGAACTGGCTATTTCAGGATAGTTTGCAGCACTTCTCTGCAAACTCAATTTTTTGGAGATTTTGGAGGGAAAGGGAGCTTAGAAATGTCAAGATGGATTTGTACCTGCACTTATAAGATCAGTTTTTCTTTCAGAGGCCACTTTCCTTAAGGATCTGCACTCTTATGAACACATAATCAAGCTATTAAAGAATCTTGCATATGTTGCCAACATCCTCCTTAAAAATAGAAGATTTTTTATTTTTGGTTGTATACCTCATTCCATGCTTCCCTTAGGCATGGGGATCCTATCAAAAAGTTGAGGGGAGAATTGTAAAGATGGAATTGATATTTTTAGTTATTTAAATGGCATTGCAAGACTAAAGAGGGTTCAAATGGTGTGATAGAAAGATTGTTATTTTGATATTATATTTTGTAGCAGAGTTTTCTCCTAATGTATGGACCATATCCAAGATAATTTTAATGGTGGAAATTAGTATTACTTATCATTATCATATTTTGTTATCTTACTTTGATATCAATCTATGTTGAAAGATTCATCTCGTTATTGTTTCTTTATTGCAATAAAGGATTTATTTTGATATTGTATGCGAGTTTATTAGAGTTATTTTCTCTTTGATTTTAAGAGGTTCTTATTCAAAGAGTTTTCTCCATATGTTTTTCATTGTTACCTGATGTAAATGGTATGAATATTACACTTTCCTTGATAATTCTTCCATCTATCACTTTATCTCTTAAAACCTGATTTGAATCCATTCAAGGCCTTGTTTGTTGGTGTCTATTACACAGAATGATATGTGATTGACATATTTAATTGCATTTTCCATCCATTTTACACCTTTTATAAACATTTATCCTTTACATTATGATGGGTATTAGTCTTACACCTACAATAGTGTAGGTGTGAGTTCTAGTGCTAATAGTGCCCGCAACAGATGTTCAATCTCTGCTTTAATGAACCAGGAGGGTATTTTCCTATAGGCTCTTACTTGCACCTTGGGGGATTGTTGTGTGAATATTATCATAATTGTTTCTCATTTCTTCATTCACAACCTCATATCTCATCTTCGAAAGATACTTACTTCTTTTTTCCCCATCATAAGGGAATTTTTTGTTTTCTCTTCTCCTGTAGGGAATTTAGTAGTGTGTGCTCTTTGATGTTTAATACACCTTAGGGTGAATATTCATCCATGGAGACAGTTACTAAGGATACCAACCAAGGGACCCATTTTCATGAGGAACCTTATTTGTTTCCTTATTTTGGAGACATTGGTCATCCCTACTTCACTACTTTGAGTCTTCCCAGTTTCACTATGAGGTTACTAGTATGGTGTTTTTCCACTACCATGGTCCCGAGTGCCCCTGCTACTACCCAAGAAAGTTCTCCACCACAATAACATTAACCTCATGTTGACCCTTTTCCTTCTTCACCCATTTCATATTCTTCCCATTCTTTTTATTCTCCTAGTGAAATCCTCGATTCTATTAACCAAGAGGATAAAAAGAATAAGAAAAGGAATAACAAGAACAAGAAAAACAAGCAAGGAGAAATTCAATCAGCCAGATTCATGAGGGATGATAATATTGAAAACTTTACCAACATATGTCACAAGCACAAATTCCCTTGTAGGATTTGTAAGGGTGACCACCTTCTTAAGCATTTCCCTTGTATTCCAAAGGTATTAGAAGTGTGGTACATGGGTTCTCAACAAAAAACATCACCAACTACTACAGGTCATGTTGGTGACAACCCATCAACTAACGATCATCAGGTTGTGGGAAAAGAGTTCAAAGTTAGTATTCCTTATTAGCTATAAAATAAAATGTGCCTCACTTACCTTTTCCCTTGTATGGATGAAGCTTCACAATTGTTGGAAGACATTATTGTTTCCCAACAACAACCTCTAGCTACTTCCCATGAGTCCAACCAACCATTGGTTGATGAAATGGTTGGTTTGATTCAATCATCAGTCAATCCCACTCTTACCTTGGATATTGAGGTGGATACAACTCAAGTTTATCTTTTCACTTCATATTCCTCCAGATAAGGGGGAATTTCAACCATTTCAATGGAACCCCCTCCAATTATTGAGGTCATTTCCTTTTATTTGAATAATATACTAACGAAACCTCACTTTCATTCCTACCTTCCTTTCCAAATCATAGTGAAATTTTGCAATAATAGCATGGTACATCGCACTATTGTTGACGAAGGTGTTTTTGTTAGAATTCTATCCTCAACTGCTTGGAAAGATTTGTGTTCCCCTTAGCTTGTGCTAGTTACCTATAATATTTTGGCCTTTAAAAAAGTATATAGTGAACCTTTAGGGATCCATCCTTAGTTTCCCATCACCTTAGGAGGGAAAAATATTTGTGTTGATGTTATGGTAGTCCAAGGTCCCTTAGACTTTAATTTAAACCTTGGGTGGGACTATGTTTACAATACAAAATTTTCCATGTCCACACTCTTTCGAGTGATGCATTTCCCTCATAAAGGAAACATGGTGACCATTGAACAACTTTCATTTGTTAGTCATGATTTGATTGTCGATCGTCCAACTTCATTGAATGTTACTTATATAAAAGTAGTATCCCTCCCGCCATAGGATAATTATGGGTTATCATGTCCCAGTCCTTCAATATCTAATGAGAAGGAGCCTCTCAGTGTATGATTTTATTTTTTAGACTCAGATCCTATAGTTGACATGGTGACCCAATCAATGGGTGATTTGGAGCTTGATATTTCATTTGTTACCCCTATTGACTCTCTTGACATAGATTCTTTCTAGAGCATTGTTCTTCCATATGATGAAGACCTTTTGGAAGCGATGGTCAACGTTTATGAGCATAGTTCTCTTTATGTGTCAAGCTCGTTAAAAAAAGAAACAAATAATTATGAGCATAGTTTTATTTATGTGTCAAGCTCATTAAAAAATGAAACAAACCCCCTCTAATTGACCTTCCACTAGATATAGTATCTAAACTTTCATTTCCTCTTCGTATGTTAGTTGATCCTCTTTCTTCCTCCATCTCAGTTGAACCTATTCCTATTAATAGTCAGGTGTATAATTGGGTGCAAAAGAAGTGTCGATGAATGAAAAAAAGCTTTGGGGGGCCATGTCCAACCTCTATTCATCATGTTATATTTAACCCACTAGTGGGTGTTGATCATGCTAGGGGAAAAGTACCAACCTCTAGACATCATGTTGGGAAAAAACCCACCAATGGGTACCACTCAAAGTACAAACCTCTAGACATCACATTGGAAAGAAACCCATCAATGGGTATCATTCCAAAAATAGTTCAATTGTAGTTTCAATATCATTAAAAAATGAGACCAACCCCCAAGCATAGTTTCATTTTTTTTTTCAAGCTCATTTAAAAAATAAACCCACCCTGAAAAAAATTTCATCCTATGTTTTAATCTCCTATAAAACTTAAATCGACCCCGAGCATAATTTCATTCTTTGTTTCAAGCTAATTTAAAAATGAAACCAACCCTGAGCACATTTTCATCCTCTGTTTCAAGATCATTTAAAAATGAAACCAACCCCAAGCACAGTTTCATTTTTTTTTTCAAGATCATTTAAAAATGAAACCAACCCCAAGAATAGTTTCATCCTCTGTTTCAAGCTCGTTTAAAAATGAAAAGAATCTCATGCACAATTTTATCCTCTTTTTTAAGATAATTTAAAAATGAAACCAACCCCAAGCACAATCGTATCCTCTATTTCAAGCTCATTTTAAAATGAAACCAACCTAGAGCACATTTTTTTCCTTTGTTTCAAGCATGTTTAAACATGAAACAAATAACCATGAGGTTATTATTTTTTCTTTCAGAAGCTTATAAATACATGATAATAATTTGCTGAGTATACTTTTATCACTTTTTCATGCTCATCAAACATATATAAAAAAGGAACTCTTTGGAGTCTCCTTTAATCTCTTTTCAGACTCTCTAAACATGAAAATAATGTCAACCAAACTTGTTTCCTTTCACATTCATTAAAATGATTCGAAAGGGTGTCTATTCGGTGTGAGTTTAATCCTTTTTGGGACTGGATAGACTAATTGAGAAAACATAATACTCTATTCAACCTCAACTAGAAGAGTTCTCCCTTGTATTTTTTTAAACTTTTTTTGGCTCAGGGGACTAAATTTACAAAAAAGAACACTCTTGGAGTATTCTTTAAGATCTTTTCAGACTGTCTAAACATGAAAATAACATTGAGTCTACCTTCTCTAGGATCATAAAATTATATAGTGAAGGATACCTATGCGATCAAACCCCTCTTTCTTCAGGTTCATTAAACATGTGATGAGGAACTCATCAAAGATGAGCTATAGTGAGAATCTATTATCCTCCTCAATCTCCTTAAAAAACAAAGAGTACTCGCCATTCATGGTGGGCGAAAAAATTGGAGGGAAGTGAGTCATGGATTTGGAAAGCATTATGCTAGTTGTTTGTTGTATCCCTTGAACATGGTACCTATTCGTGTCTTGTCTTATAGTTGAGTAATATGATTTTCTATGAGTCATACCAATCCTATGAGTAATCATACTCCTCCATCCCATTCGAAGAGTGCCCCAGTTATTGTCGAACTATCTTTTGGTCTATCTCTCAATTGAGTCAATGCTTCCAATTCTTTTGTCATGCCTCACAATGTTCAAGGGAAGTTTGAACCAAAATCAACCACTCTGCAGTATTACCAATGTTCATCCTCATGTCATTTTGTACTCATTTATCCATTATCTTACATCGATTTCCTGTGTCAGTTTCGTGTAGATGATGGTGGAAACATCATGGCCCTCTTCCAATGAGTCTATTCTTATCAACTTCAACACATTATACAATAATCATCCTTAGAAACCATTCAGTACCTTGGAACATACATACCTCAATGGCATGTCTCCTCTCTTTCAACAATAGGTTTACATCATTATCCTCTGATTGAATGATTCCACAAATGTTCAACTTCATCTCATTTACTCACATTCATTGGAATGTACTAGGGTACCTTGGGAGTCATTGTCATCATTGGTGATTTCCCTCTCACTTTTTAATAGTATACATCAGTTATAGGTAATCAAGTGGTTTCTACCATTTTCAACATCAACACATCTATTCACATTGCTAGAATCGTACTATTTTTGGATTGGAATGAAGACCCTCGGAAATCCACATGAACCAAGGTTGCGATGGAGACTATTTAAGTACTTAGAAGATTCCAGTATGTTCATCATTCTAGTGATATTACTGATATATATGATTTCATGTAGATATACTTTATATTGGTTTGTGGCTATTTGTTTTCATACCGTAACTCCAATATGTATTCTTTCATGGATATGACCTGATTGATTCATGGAGATATGGATCCACATTGTATATTTTGTGTCCATATGCTTATTCAGTTATTTCATGGATTCACAATGTATTGGTTGGTGTCCATGCCTTGAGTCACTTCATTTCAAGCATGGGTATATCTACCTCAGGGATGATACATATATATTGATTGATGTTTTTTTGTAGCTTCCGTCCGACTCTCCTATTCCACCACCCTCACATACATATTTTTTTTAATTGTTTCATCCATCAACTTTTCTTGTGAATTCGCACTTCAGGGGTAATCTGTTACACATCTAAGTGTTGTGCTACCAAATGCCACACTTAATTTTCGCAACCTCTATGCACCTAAGTGTCACACTACCAAATGTTACACCTAAGTGTCGAATTTAAGTGTCTCACTTTACCAAGTGTCACAACTTTGTCACCATGAGAAAATGTATGTCATGATCCCTAGATAAGTTGGAAGGGAAACCTATCAGTTGGAGGTTGAAATACTACCTTTTTCCTTGATATTGTTTCCTTGTTTGAGCTTCATCTCTCCCATTCCCATATACAAGGAGGGATAAACCCTGGTCATCACTCCCGAGAGTGTTTTAGGGAGAAATAATCCCTTGTTCGCCACCCTTTCCATAGTTAGGAGGGGGAGATGAAGTAGTCACAATGATCTTCCATTGATTTCTGAGGTTGCTTCTAATATTTTATAGTTGGTTAAGGGATTGGTTCTAGATATCTCCTATTCAAGGAAAGGTCAATCTTGTTGGTTGAGCCAAATCCTCATTTGACCACATTATCTCCTCAAAACTATCCTATGGTCATGATACCTTCAATCCTATATAAGGAGGGGCATGCTTGAGTGAAAAAGGGGTGAGAATTGAGAGCATCATACTTATGATTTTGTGAGATCCAAGGGGATGAAAAGGAGAGCTTGTATGATTTGATGCAACATCGAGATTGCTATTGTAAATGCTTCACTGCTATTTTATTTCCATTAATACATAACTTTTCATATTGTTTTCATGCCTATGTGTTCAATATATGCATGTATATTGTTATCAAATTCATCATAGATAGATTTGTTTTTGCTTAACAATATAATGTTGAAGAAGGATGTTTTGTTTTGTTCCTTGCAAGACTTTTCTTTCACCTAGGAGATTGGACATCAATATCAAAGGCTGGAGCAGGGAGGAAAACTATCATAAAAAGGCAATTCATCCATCTCTTTGTTCTCATTGTAATTATTGAAATATATCTAAGGGGAAAGTAGTACATCAGTTGTTTTCCTTCTATCTTGGCTCAAATATGGATATTGATCCAAGGGGTTTTTGACCTTCCCGTAGGGGGTAATTTACCACAACCAGGGGGAGAGAGAGGTAACAGAGAGAAGGGGGGGATTAGGGGAAAGAGAGGTAGGGGAAAAGTGGTAGAGAGATTGAGAAACAAATAGGGAGAGGTAGAGGGGGGGTAGATAGAGAGAGAGAAAGAGTAGGAGGGAGGGAAAGAGAGAGGGAGAGGGAGAAAGTGAAAGAGATGGATAGAGGGAGAGATGGAGTTAAAGAGATAGAGGTAAATATGGAGAGAGAGAGAGAGAGAGGGA
>JASDQU010508791.1:45327-74815 GCA_032191745.1 Picea mariana | reverse complement strand
AAGCTTTGATTACATTACGTATATCCATGTTCCTAGGGGATTAAATCAAGTTACAGATACTCTAGCTAATCATATATTAGATTGACATCTTGCACACATGTAAGAAAAATCACACACACGCACATGTAAGTACATTCGTAAATAAGTGTATTCCATAAAACACAAAAAGATAAAAAAAAATCTATATATATATATCGCAAAAGCACCAGAGTACATAAGTGGGCGCAAGCGCCTCAAAAAATAGGTGTTCAGTAAAGAGTCACGGGGCTTATGCCCTCACAAATATACAAAAGGTTCCCTCGGCACATAAGAAGTCCAGTCTAAGCTAAGGACGAGGCCTGTGGGCCCTGTCATAGTGAACAATGGCGTTAGCCAAACGCCGAAAAATATGGACCCATGTCCATGTTACCCCAACAATGTGAGTCTGCACAGACGGTGGGAGATCCTCGATCTCTGCCATGGGGATTTTTCAAGTAAGCGCAGTGAGGTTCCGCTCTACCCATCTCAAAACTCTCTTAGCCTCCCCAAGTAGAGGTCCCCCTATTGTTGTTGGTCCACCAGCCGTGGCTAGACCCGCCTCTGGTCGAGGATGTCGCCTAGTCCTCGTGAAGTCTATTGGACGCACTGGCCCCACATCTGCACATAACCGAGACATACGTGTCAGATACTCTGGTATAAAAAAACTGATATATATATAAAGACATTAAAATAAAATAACGTTGAAAAACAAGCATACCTATCTCTCCCCATACCACTCTGGGAGGTACGCCCATGTTAGGGTCCCTAGAAAAGTCGATCCTGTCATAGGGATAGTCCTCTATCGCCAGGATCTACCGAGACCACCAGTCAAAAAACTTGTCTTCAAAGGCCTCAATAGTCCACCCTCCCCCCTGTCGCAGCAACAACGTCATCCATCTGCATACTGCTAGAGAAGAGGCTATGTGCCCCCGTACTATCTCCCTTGGACTAAGACTAGGTACCCTCTCGAAGAAGAAAGAGCAGAGAATAGTCTCAAACCCGAAGTTTCTATGCCTTTGCATGCGACACTATGTAAGTTGTTGTTTCATGCAATCCAGTAAAGTAGTACTCCAGTCGAAATATTGTGCATTTAAGCACTCAACCGCACAAATCATGTGCGCTCGGGAAGCCTGATGTAGAGTTGCGGATCCAGTGATCCGCCCAATAAGAAAAACTATCACTTTTAGTAATAGGTCCGAGATCTTGTTTATCGGCACTTGTGTGCCCATTTTGTCTATACCAGCTTCACAGTGCAGTCCAATCAACTCTGCTATGTTGAGAGGCTCGGAGGGAAAAGTGCGAAAATTGACAGGTTTCCCTCTCCTTGACAGGCCAGTCAGGAAGTAAATATCCTCAGTCGTTGGAGTCAACGACTGTCCCTCAAGCATGAAGGCCTTTACGTCAGTATGCCAATAATCAACCAAGGCATTCAGTAGCCTGGGTTTTGCCCGCATGAATTAACAATGGAAGAACTTTAATAGACCACATTGAGCCAATAAAGTGGTAGCAGCAGGGTCCTCACTGACCAAAAAATCAATGTCCTCATGCTCTCTCTCTCTCTCCAATGAACATACATTCTGCAATTTACAAGTTTAGGAGAGATTAGCTCTTGCATTTTTTTATTTTTTTCCACATCTTAGAGGGTATACACGGGTTGTAATACACACAGTCACGTGCAGTCTTTCCTCTACACGCGTGCACACACGGGTTGTCATAGAACAGCTCACATATACGTAGGGCCAACCTTTATAAAGGTCAGCGCCCCCTCAAAAAACTAAAAGAAATGCATAATTTAAAAATTGAAATGCAAGAGGGGATAATATGTACTTACTTCGTCCAAGCGGAAGTTCGTTTCATCCATTGAAGCTCCCGGAATCAATTCTTTTCACAAAGGGGTATTTTTGGCTTTTAGTCAATTTTTCAATTAGCAATAGTGATAATGAACTGTCAGCTTCTGTTTATAGACTTTTTGGCCACTTTTTGTCATTTTTTTGGACCTTTATGTCGTTCTTCTAACCTGGAAAATGATTCAAGAGTTTCTTAGGGGATGTTATAATAAGTGTTACTTTGGGTATTGGCAAATTTTTTGGAGATTTGGGTCATTCTCTAGGTCTTTTGGTAAAAAGTCATTTTTCCAACTTTGTGCATGTAAGATAGGATTCCACCTCACCTTGTTGGACCTTGTTGCCTTTTTCTCTTTGCGATAGGATCAATCCCACCGAATTGCCACACGGAACCATCATTGTTTCTTTAGAAGTTTCATATTTTAGTGGTAGATCGTAACCCTTCATGGATGCCCTAGATAGATCATGGTTGCATTTTGACGTCCATGTCGTCGTTAATGACTATAGGCTCGGAAGTCCTTGTTAATTTTATCCTGATTACGAGTTTGAACCTCATTTGCATGATGCATTATCACTCTTGACCTCACCCTCGGGACTCCCACAAAACACAATGGGTCTTCTTTTAAACCCTTTTTAGACCCTCTAAAAATGAAAATATTGTCAAGCGACCTTGTTGACCTTCACGCTCGCTAAACTGAAATTTGAAGGCACATCTGTCCGGCAGTAGTTTACCCCTTTTTCGGTCTGGATGGTCAATTGTACAAACAAAGGTATACTCTAGGAGCTTTGGTTCCCTAGAAGAGTATTCTCAGGTATGATTTTAACCCTTTTTCCGGGCCTGAGGGACTAAATTTACGAAAAAGGAACCCCCACGAAGTCCATAGTTAAGCTCTTTTCAGACTCCCTGAAATTGAAAAGATCGTTGAGTGACCTTATTCCTTCACACTCGTTAAAATGGTCCAGAAGAACATTCCTGACAGAGTCCATAGTTAAGACTTTTTCAGACTCCTTAAATATGAAAAAATTGTCGAGTGATCTTATCTTTATCACACTCGTTAAAATGGTTTTGAATAGACGTCTTTTCGGTGCTAATTTACCACTTTTTCGAACTAACTAGACTACCTTCTAAAAAGGTACCCCAGCAGAGTCTCCTTTTACTCTTTTTCAGACTCTCTAGATATGAAAAACCATCGAGCTTACCTTCTCTGGGCTCGTTAAAATCACATCGAAGGACGTTACCATTGTGTCCTATTAATCGTGTTTGCATACCTGCGTCTTTGGCCTAATGTCGGCTCCATGTTGCTCTCAATTGAACCATCTGAAGCATGTCTTATACGCAAGCCCTGTAGCACTTTGCCTCTGCGTCTTGACACCTTGGCCCATGAAGGATTTTTCCCGAGTGTCCTTTTCCTACATATATCCCTTTGCTCTGAGCATCCATGTGTTCCTTGCACATGGAACTGGTATGTCTACGACACTCGATCCTCCTTTGTAACGTAGCATTGTTTTATTATTTTTCAAGCTTTCCAAAATTATTGAAAAAGACAAAAAAAATCAAATATACCCCAAAAAGAGGAAGGGAAAAGTATTTTCTTTTTGTTGGCAGCACAATGAGTTGCCCTTGGACAAAGCACATATTTTTGTTTGTTCATCAAGCCCTGTGATTTAATATGACCTTAGGAAGTTGTACTCGCTACATAGAGTTGTGTCCTCCTCCATTTGGTTATTCTTCCAAACATTTGGAGAGTTTGCATTGCCTCCTGCATTGTAGACTTATGTCAAATACCATGTTGCATGAGTCTCATCTTTTGTCGTGCTATTGTCCAAGGGAAGTTATTACCAAGCTTGAGTCGGCCCCTCTACAGATTGTCTCTTGCCCTCATGCCCAGCCATCCCGAAAGCCCAATCAAGTCTTTGTTCGAAATCCATGAAACCCTCAGCCTGATCATCAAAATCCTCTAGTTCGTTTCTGACAAGCCATCGAAGACCTCTGGGTAGTGAAGTCGTCCATTCATATTACACTCCTACCCGAGTTGTGAAGATTTTGAAGTTGTTACTCGTGCTCTGAAGGCCTCATCTCTAGCCATCATGCCTTATTTGCTTCTTGAAGATTGATACTATACATGTATATCTTTTTTGTTTCGAGATGTAGATCTATTGTGTATTGCTCGCAGCTACACTTTATATAGTTATATAACATGGATCTGCAGTGTATTTGATTGGCATCCATGATTTTATTTCATTCCAAGCAAGGGTATGCCTGCCTCGGTGAGACAATTTTTATTTTGCAGATGGCACCTCCTGAACTCTAGTCCCTAGGCTCACTTGTTTCATACGTTGGTGAAGATTGATAATGTATTTCGACCATCATATGCTCTTCTGACCTCACACATTAGGGGACATCTATTATAACCCTAATTTGCACCAGATATGCTTACATGGCATCAGGGCATCTCATTTTACATCTTTTGCCAAGCCACTATTGAACAACTCTTCTTAAAAACAACCTTTTTGAAGGCACACGTGCCCTGCTCCACTACTGCACACATGTATACGCTAGTTGACCCACTAGAGCCCGCGTATACCTACAAAAGCACAAAAAATGGAAAGTTGCAGATGGAACTCACAGTTTTGGGTAAGTTACCTAAACCGTTTCACCGCCCATAGTCGGTCACTTGACGAAATACCCTGCCTTTTCTAGCCTATAAAAGAAGGGGTAGGGGTCCCATTTGAGAAGAGGAAAATAATTGTAAAGAAACTCTACCTGATTTCGCATTACCTTTTCCCCAACCTTTTGCAACTAGTGTGTGAAGAGAAGCATATACAAAAGCAGTTGGAGCACAGTTGAAGAGGATCCCAGGACCAGATTCGAGGAGTAATGGTTGATCTCACTATTGTAAGTTACTCTTGTGAGATTAATAAAAAGAAGTACTTTTCCTATCCCAACATATGAGGTTTACAATGTTTAAATTTGATTATATTTTGATAGAATCTCTAACCCATTAGTTCATAGATCATATGCATGTGGAGTTCTTTGTTTGTCTTTTTATGGATGTAGGTCAGGGTTGGGAGGAGATTTGCAGTCAAGGAGTGACTAAACATTAAAGGATCGACATCAAACACGGAAACTAAGGTACAGTAACTTAATCTTTTTAACCTTGTATTTGCATATGAATAATGGGGTTTATGATTGAGATTTTGGTAAAAAGTACGATATTTTATGTCATTTTCTGCATGCATTACAGAACCCTTAATGCTAGTCCATAGGGGGATTTCCCACCCACAACACACAGTCAGAAACTGGTACCTGATTCCCCGAATCGACGACCTCCTTGATCAACTCACGGGGGCCAAATACTTCAGTAAGATTGGTCTAAAGTCTGGCTACCACCAGGTCTTGATAAAACAGACAGATGTATGGAAAACCGCCTTCAAGTCAAAGGAAGGCCTTTTTGAATGGTTGGTCACACCCTTTGGTTTGACAAATGTTGCAGCCACTTTCATGAGGATGATGGACGATATCTTGCGACCATTCACCAATACTTTTGTAGTAGTGTATCTGGATGACATTCTCATTTACAGCAAGACTTGGACCGAACATTTGCAACATATTCAGCAGGTTCTGCACACCCTGCGGCAGTAAAATCTATATGCCAACTTCGAAAAATGCCCCTTCAGCATGGATAGGGTCCATTACTTGGGCTACATAATTGATCAACATGGTGTACATGTGGATCCAGAAAAGATCCAAGTCATCCGTGACTGGCCAGCCCCAACCACACTCACTGAACTTCGGAGCTTCTTGGGCCTTGCCAATTTCTACCGCAGGTTTGTGTTGGGATTCTCCCACATTGCATGGGCCCTTAGCCAAATAACCAAGGGTGGTGGTAACGCAAAATTTATGTGGGGTCGGTCCCAACAATAAGCATTCGACGATTTGAAGCAGTGCTTGTGCTCAGCCCCAGTACTTTCACTACCAGACCTACAGCAGCCCTCTAAGAATGAGACAGATGCTTCAAAATATGCGATGGGCATCGTTCTCACTCAACACAGCCACCTCATGGCCTATCATAGTGAGACACTATCAGATGTTGTCCGTAAGTACCCTACTTACAACAAATAAATATACTCCATTGTGAAAGCCTACTGCCAGTGGAGACATTACATTCTTGAGAAGGAGGCAATCATCCACACTATTTATAATCCACTACAATTCATGCAGACACAAGGAAAATTGCAGAATGATCACCATCAAAAGTGGTCCACATACTTGCAGCAATTCCACCTCAACATCAAGTATAAAACAGGAAGCACCAATCGCGTCGATGATTGTCTCAGCAGACCGCTAGTCGCAGCACTCACCACGGTGCTAGACTCTTGCAGGCATGACACCTCTGGATGGCCCCAACTCTATGAGACAGACTCGGACTTCGCCACCACCTACCAAATGTTGGGTGCAAACGCAGTTGTCGATAATTTCCATCTTCATGATGGGTTGTTGTGTCATCTGGGCCATATTTGTGTTCCATCAAGCGAGCGAGCGAAGCTGATATGGGAATCCCACTACAGTCGGGTGGCAGGACACTTCGGCGTCGAAAAGACAGTGGCGATGATAAAGAAACATTTCTACTGGCCGGAACTTCGACAGGAGTACATCAAGTAAATCAAGTCATGCATTGTATGTGCCATTGCCAAACCGGCCAATAAGAAACATAGTATGTACACCCCTCTTCCTACTCCTAAAAGGCCATGGGAATCCATCTCAATGGACTACATGTCGGGCCTTTCCTCCACCAAGCGGGGAAATGACTGTGTTTTTGTGGTTGTTGATCGCTTTTCTAAGATGGTGATTATGGTTGCTTGCAAGAAGAACATCACAACAGAGGCCACTGCCAAGCTCTTCTTTGAACAAGTTTGGGTACATTTTAGAATCCCACAAACCATTCTCTCAGATCGGGACAATTGATTTCTCAACACATTCTGGTTGAGCCTCTGGTCACTGTTGGACACCAAGCTCACCAAATCCATGGCCTTCCACCCCCAGATAGATGGCCAAACCGAGGTCGTAAATCGAATGATTGTGCATATCCTTCACATGTATAATTCAAAGCACCTCGCATATGGGATGAGAGCCTTCCCTATGTCCAACATAGCTACAACTGAGCCCTACATAGCTCGACCGGCCACAGCCCCTTTCTGGTGGGGTTGGGATTCCGCCCATTGGGTCCCATAGATGTTGCACTTCCCCTTGTGGTCACCTCGATCGACTCATCTCCTGCTCCAATTGAAGCTGACAAAGCCACCCGGTTCATTAAGCAGATCCAGCGCATCCGCCGACAAGTTCAGGATATCCTACAGAAGTCCAATGACAAGTGCAAGCAGTGCCATGATCAACATCGGGTGCCACATAAGTTTTAGGTGGGCGACAAAGTTTGGTTGCACTTACAGAAAGAACGCATTACAGGACCCCATCGGAAGCTTCGCCCACTCCGTTATTGGTCATACACCATCACCAAGGTCGTAGGGCATAATGCTTTTGAGCTCAACATTCCTCCTTTCTGTGGCCTGCACCTAATGTTCAACGTGGATCTCCTTCACCCTTATTTCCCACCATTATTGGACACCTCAGACGTAGCAAAGCAGGTGACACCAACAGTGCTCAACCCCGACTTCATACAACAGGCATCCATCCATCAGATTGTGGATACACAAATCAAGGGCAATCGACAGCAAAGGAGCCATCTTTATCAATTCGTCAAAGCATGGCAGCTCCTACACCAACGCAAGTGGCTCACCCGGGGCCAAATTCAGCAGAAATTTCCTCATCTGATGGGGGAACTCAACGCAATGGAGACATAGCTTCATAAGGAGGGAGGATTCATCCAGGTGGATATCGGTGGCCACCCACCTCTTCCAACTAGCTCAAAACAGTTTTCTGACAATTTTGGCAATTTACTATTTTTAGCAGTTTTAACTTCCGGGGCCATTTTGAGGGCCTAAATGAAGGTTTTTCGGGATCGAGCTTCTCACAAATATCTAAAGGCAGGATTGAGCCCCCAAAATGAATATCCTCGAATATACCTTACCAACGGGTTATCATACGCCTAAAACGGAGATCGTATGCAAAAGTTACGACACCGGGAAGTAAATGTACTAACTTACCCAAACGAGGCCCACATGACTTTTGGCGCTTCATCTCCTAGGGTTATGTTTTTGGATGTCTAGGGTTTTTTGCATTCCTGTTTACTGTAAAAAGGCCTTCAAAGCCTCATTGTAATTATCTTCTTGTGAATGAGCATAGTTGTCACATATCTTCTTAGAGATACGCCGCCACCTTTCCAGCAAGCTTGTTTCCACTGCATTTTACAGTTTCAGCTCATTTCCTTATTGAATAGAAAACCAGTTTTACTATATCTCTGTCATTTTGTGTTAAGCACCTATTAATAATCTATAGTCATTTCATTCTGCTCATAAAATCCAGATCGGTGGTGTCAGAGCGGTCTGCTCTTTGTCGTCTTAATGCATGTCCCCAATGAGGTCAGAGTACAAAGTGTTGGGTCTCGAGCCTGTTTCTCTTTAGGAAAAAAGCTCTCGCACACCCAAGCAAACTCTCATGGCAGGGGAAAATAAATATGATGGGACAGGAGATCCTTTCAAACTGTTGATTGAGGAATCCCTCACACAACAAAGGAACGAGATGATGGATATTTCGTGCAAATCCTTCGACGACTACCAACAGGTGACGCATCTTCTTTGAGCAGAGGTGCCACCCCCTTCAAGGTACAAATAAACTTCGATATTCCTATATTTGAAGGTCAAATAGACGTAGATGTTCTAGAAAAGTGGTTGAGTCTACTAGAAGGGTATTTTTCTGTCCATAACTTTTCGAATAGAGAAAAGATTACTTTTGTGCTCCTCAAAGCCGTTCCCCACATCAAAGATTGGTGGGAAACTTTCTGGGAGCAAAAGGAAACAAAGGAAACCTCACTATTTACAGTCATGGCCACCTGGGATTCCTTTAGGGATGCTATTACGGAACAATACTACCATGTCGGAAGTTATGACGACTTGTATACCAAATGGACCACACTGCGGCAAGAAAGAAACTAAGCAGTGCCAAATTTCACGAATATCTTTCATACCTTGCACACTTAGCTGGGTATCAAAGATTCAGAGCGATATCTAGTGCTCAAGTATCGCGGCGCTCTACATAGATACATCTAGACCGAAATGGAATTTTTGGACATCTCATCCTTGGGCGCGGCCTATCGATATGCCGTCAAAATCGAGAAGAAGCTTAGACAAAAGACGCGGCAATTTGGGACTGGGAACCCCTCACAACAAAAGCCAAGAAAGGGCAGTCCCAACCCACATAAAAAGGACAGAGAAAAGATGGACAGTATCGGGACAACCAGTCCAATCCCCAAGCAAAGAAGGACATCGAAAAGACAAAGATAGATACCCGGAAGTGGTGCGACTTCCATAAGATCCCTTGGCATAACACTTTTGACTGCCGCTCAAAGCAGTCGTTGGTGGCCGAAGTGAAAGCCTCTTAATCAGATGGGGGTTCAGACTCTGAGCCAGAACTAGAAAGGGGAAAACGTATCATTGATGAGGAACCCAGTTCCATCGTTGCTACCACCAAGCTCCAACCTGGTGAACCAGATGAGCCAGAATAAGGAGAACACCTCTTCCATTCACAGATGTGGGTAAAAGGAACCCCGTTGCACTTCATCGTGGATAGCGATAACCAGAAGAACCTCATCTTAGCAGAGGTCATCAAGTGGTTGGCCCTGCCGATAACACTGCACCCACAACCCTACACCATTGGATGGCTCCGCCAAAGAAGCCATCTCCAAGTCAGCCAACAGTGTCGACTGTCGTACGACATCAAGCCCTTCAAAGACGAGGTATTGTGTGATGTTGCTCCTCTCAAAGCTTTTGATGTTCTTTTGGGACAACCTTCTTTATGGAAATGTCATGTTGTATATGAGTCTAGGCCTCGTAGTGTCATTATTACTTTGAACAGGAAATTGTACAGAATACCCGAGGCAATCCCACCTAGTGTTATTTACTTGATCTCTGTTAAGCAATGCAGGAAGGTCATCTTTCAAACGGGGAAGTTTTGTCTTCTTCATGATTCACTATCAGAATATGTGAAAGATCACAGCCAATTCCAGGGTCTCTGCGGCCAACCTCTCCACACAGTAGAAGTAAGTAGATAAGGTCATGGAAGAATACTCAGATATCTTCTCCTCACCTACAGGGGTACCTCTACACTGCCAGATCAAGCACCCCATCGATCTGACCCCCAGCGCATCGCTGCTCAATGTGTCAGTCTATCGTCACTCTCTATTAGAGAATGAGGAGATCAAGTGACAGATCCAAGAACTACTCCATAAGGGTGACATATGTCCCAGCTCATCACCTTGCAAGAGCCCAATCGTGCTGGTGTAGAAGAAAGATGGAACCTGGCGACTCTGCATTGATTACCGGGCTCTGAATAAAATCACAGTCAGAAATCGGTACCCAATTCCATGAATCGATGACCTCCTTGATCAACTCATGGGGGCCAAATACTTCAGTAAGATTGATCTAAAGTCTGGCTACCACTAGGTCCTGATAGAGCGAACAGATGTATGGAAAACCTCCTTCAAGTCAAAGGAAGGCCTTTTTGAATGGCTGGTCATGCCCTTTGGTTTGACAAATGATCCAACCACTTTCATGAGGATGATGGACGATATCCTATGACCATTCACCAATACTTTTGTAGTGGTGTATCTGGATGACATTCTCATTTACAGCAAGACTTGGGCCGAACATTTGCAGCATATTCAGCAAGTTCTGCACATCCTGCGGAAGCACAAGCTATATGCCAACTTAGAAAAATGCTCCTTCGGCATGGACAAGGTCCATTACCTGAGATACATAATTGATCAGCATGGCGTACATGTGGATCCAGCCAAGATCCAAGTCATCTGTGACTGGCCAGCCCCAACCACACTCACTGATCTTCGGAGCTTCTGTGGCCTTGCCAATTTCTACCGCAGGTTCATTTTGGGATTCTCCCATATTACATGGGCCATTATCCAAATAACTAGGGGTGGTGGTAAGGAGAAATTTGTGTGGGGCCGGTCCCAACAACAAGCGTTCGATGATTTGAAGCAGTGCTTATGCTCAGCCCCAGTACTTTCACTACCAGACCTACAACATCCCTTTGAGATCGAGACAGATGCTTCAGACTATGAGGTGGGCATCATTCTCACTTAGCACAGCGACCCCGTGGCCTATCATAATGAGACACTATCAGATGTTGTCCATAAGTACCCTACTTATGACAAATAAATGTACTCCATTGTGCAAGACTGCCCGCCAGTGGAGACATTACATTCTTGGGAAGGAGACAATCATCCACATTGATCATAAGCCACTGCAGTTCATGCAAACACAAGGGAAATTGCAAAATGATCGCCATCAAAAGTGGTCCAGATACTTGCAACGATTACACCTCAACATCAAGTATAAAATAGGAAGCACCAATCGCGTCGCTGATTGCCTCAACAGACCGTCAATCATGGCACTCACCACGGTGCTAGACTCCTGCAGCCATGAGACCTCTGGATGGCCCCAATTCTATGAGACAGACATGGACTTCGCCACCACCTACCAAATGTTGGGTGCAGATGCAGTTGTCGATAATTTCCATCTTCAGGATGGGTTGTTGTGTCATCTAAGCAATATATGTGTTCCATCAAGCGAGCAAGCGAAGCTGATCTGGGAAGCCCACTACATTCGGGTGGCAAGACACTTCGGCGTCGAAAAGACAGTGGCGATGCTACAAAAACATTTCTATTGGTCGAAACTTCAACAGGAGGTCAGCAAATATATCAGGTCCTACAGTGCCTGCGCCATTGCCAAATCGACCACTAAGAAACAGGGCATGTACACCCCTCTTTCTACTCCTGAAAGGCCATGGGAATCCATCTCAATGGAATACATGTCGGGCCTCCCCTCCACCAAGTAGGGAAATGACTGTGTTTTTGTGGTTGTTGATCGCTTTTCTAAGATGGCGATTCTGGTTGCTTGTAAGAAGAACATCACAGTAATTCTTGTAAGAAGAACATCACAGTAAGAAGAACATCACAGGAATATTTGTGTTAGCAGTAATTCTTAGATTTACTCTAAGTTTAAATGTATTTCATTGCTTAAATGCATGTGGATTATATAATGCTTGTATGAGTTAAGTGAAAGAGTGTTACAGTTTGGTATCAGAGCGATTAAGCCTTGGTAATAGAAAAAGAGCATTACAATTTGGTATCAAAGCCAAGGTTTCGACACTGAGCCTAGATGGACCAGTTGAGTGGTCTTTGGACTGAGGGTGTGAGGAGAAATTGTGTCTGGAGGACTGATTTCGGACCCTGGAATGCTCCATATGTGTCAAGGAGTTACTTGATGTGCTTACAAGCTCATGAGGTATAGCAGTGTTGTGAAACCATAGTCGGTGTGGTATATGGCCACGGGGAGAGAGGACTCCACACCCCAGAGCCAAGGTTTCGACACTAAGCCTAGATGGGCTAGTTGAGTGGTCTTTGGACCGAGGGTGTGAGGAGAAATTGTATCTGGAGGACTAATTTCAGACCCTGGAATGCTCCAGATGTGTCGAGGAGTTACTTGACGTGCTTACAAGCTCAAGAGGTATAGCAGTGTTGTGAAACCACAGTCGGTGTGGTATATGGCCACAGGGAGAGAGGACTCCACACCATAAGTGTTGGAGCCTCAGGATTTTTTCGGAAGGGAAGGTGAACCCTTGTGACCGTCAGATCTAGAAAGTGTGTGCAGATTTTAAAGACCCTTTGGAGTTGCACGGGAACGTGGAAATCGCGATACGCGAAATCCCAAAATTCGTCAGGACCATCCATTGGGGGAACCACGTGGCTATCGGACAACGTTTCGGCACCCAGGAAACCAAAAAGGAATACCCTTGTGTTCACAAGTCACAAGTTAGCAAAACACGGATTCCCAAAATGATCTACACCGTGGATCGCAGGAGAGGACTTGACCGTTGGATCAAGTGGAAGAGTAAATCGTAATTCAGGATTTCGGCAAATGGAAGTTCGAGATATGGGATACACAAACTCTCGATGCCCGAAATGCCGAAAAAGATCTGCATCGTAGATCTGAGGAAGGAGTCTAACCGTTGGATTTTGCTTGGAATGGACGTGAGCGCATGAATGTGTACCACGTGTCAGTGAGTCGAGAAGACAGGCGAGAGTGGTGGGACCCAATGACATCACTGAAGGTGATGTGGACCCTCCTGAATGTACCACGTGCCATGGTGGTGAAGGGCGACAACTGTGTTGTGGGCCCGGAGAATAAAGTAAGTCAAAATTTTGGAAGTCAGGGGTTGGAAAGAAAAGCGAGACTGGAAGTCTCAAGAACTAAAAACCTGAAACCCGAAGTCCCGAAGTCCCGAAGTCCGAAGTCTTCGGAGACGAAAGAAACGTAGTAGATTTTAAGGTCGACAGTTGTGTTGTGGGCCCAGAGAGCAAGGAAACCAAATTTTCAGAATTCGAGAATTGAGGCGACAAAGAGGGGGAGTCGATGCAACGTGAATTTCTGGTCATAAAATCCCGAAAGGATCTAGATCATTAGATCCAACTCATTGAGGATCGTTGGATCTCGTACAAGAAACCGTGTATCAAATTTTAGGGATAGGAATGACAGGAGGTTGGGAGTCACTGCATCGTGAACTCCCGGGTACCGAAAACCCAAAGTCCCAAAATTGCAGAGCCGTCAGAGCTCAAAAAGAAAAACTTTGTGAAGTTAAAACATTTTCTCACTCACGTTGAATTATGAATATTGTGATTTTGTAAGAGTTAAGGCCTGACAAACTTCAGTTGACTACACGTTGTGTGTGCAGAGTTCAATGAGTGTCAGGACAGCCGAAAATCGACGTCAAGTATGGAATTGGAAGAGGTGCAGATTGCCTCTGAAACAGAGGATGAAAGAGAAGGAAAGGATGTCAACTTGGGATTCGAAGGATGTCAACTTGGGAGTCGAAGGAACAAACTCTAATGGGCATGGAAAAGAGATAGATAAAGAAGGACGTATGATGAAACTCATTGAAAAATTGCAAAAAGATGCCCAGGCTCACCGAGCTGATAGCCGAAAATTCATGAAAATCAGGGATCGGCAGGGTGAATTCAACTGAAAAATGTTGAAGAGCCTGGAAAGAATAGAAAAGAAATTGGAGAAATAGAGTGACACAAGCAGATCAAGAAGTGTCAGAACCCCTGAGAGGAGAAGAAGATTGAGGAGTGGTAGCAGACATTACCATCTCTCCCCGAAGCATTCTAGCAGGGAAACACACAGTAGTTCAAGCCCGTCCCCTACCAAAAAACACCGAAAATATGGAAAGGATGAATTGAAAGGGGAGATGAACAACATCAAGCCTCCAAAATTTGATGGAGAACATAAGGAGGAAGATGTCGAGACATGGTTGCTTGGCATGAAGAAATATTTCCAACTGCAGAACTACTCCGCTCATGCAGAAGGAAGAATTGTGATGTATCAGCTAAAAGGAAAAGCATCCATGTGGTGGGATTAGTTTGTGCAAATGCAGCACATCAGAGAGAAAGATATCACTTGGAAGGAGTTTAAGAGGTATTTCGAGAAGAAATACCTGACCAAAAGATATTATGACAGAAAGATGAAGGAGTTCTTCAAACTCAAGCTAGGCAGCATGACCATTGTTGAGTACGAACGAAGTTTCTTGGAACTGTTGAAGTATGTTCCATTCATCAAAGATGAGACTGTCAAGATTCAGAGGTATCTGAGTGGACTACCACCTTCCATTGGTGATAAGATTCAGTATGATGATCCTAAGACTATGGAAGAAACAATAAGAAGGGTGAAATGCTTGTATGAACAACAAAGAGAAAAGCCTACCTTTCGGAAGGCTTGGGATGACCAGAAGAGGTTTAAGAAGGAACAGAGGTAGAAAGGAAACAAGCCTCCCTTTTTCAGAAACAGTCCTCATGGATAGCCATCCTTTAGAGAGACTAGGAAGGCTGAAGTGGGTGAGCAAATGCCAAGACCGCCACCTATGGAGTCTTGGGGTTGTAAAGGAAACCATAGGTACAGAGACTTCCCCCATTGAAAAGATAAAGCGAGAATCGTCCACAATCTTTAGCAAGCTGAAATAGTGGAGGATATGGGCAACAATATGCCAAGGATCTACACAGCCTTGGACAACAGGCAAGCAGAATTTCAATCGCACATGATTGAAGTGGAAGGTATGATTAACAACTGACCTCGGCAGGGTGAATTCAACTTAAAAATGTTGAAGAGACTGGAAAGAATAGAAAAGAAATTGGAGAAAGAGAGTGACACAAGCAGATCAAGAAGTGTCAGAACCCCTGAGAGGAGAAGAAGATTGAGGAGTGGTAGCAGACATTACCATCTCTCCCCGAAGCATTCTAGCAGGGAAACACACAGTAGTTCAAGCCCGTCCCCTACCAAAAAACACCGAAAATCTGGAAAGGATGAATTGAAAGGGGAGATGAACAACATCAAGCCTCCAAAATTTGATGGAGAACATAAGAAGGAGGAAGATGTCGAGACATGGTTGCTTGGCATGAAGAAATATTTCCAACTGCAGAACTACTCCGCTCATAAAGAAGGAATAATTGCGATGTATCAGCTAAAAGGAAAAGCATCCATGTGGTGGGATTAGTTTGTGCAAATGCAGCACATCAGAGAGAAAGATATCACTTGGAAGGAGTTTAAGAGGTATTTTGAGAAGAAATACCTGACCAAAAGATATTATGACAGAAAGATGAAGGAGTTCTTCAAACTCAAGCTAGGCAGCATGACCATTGTTGAGTACGAACGAAGTTTCTTGGAACTGTTGAAGTATGTTCCATTCATCAAAGATGAGACTGTCAAGATTCAGAGGTATCTGAGTGGACTACCACCTTCCATTGGTGATAAGATTCAGTATGATGATCCTAAGACTATGGAAGAAACAATAAGAAGGGTGAAATGCTTGTATGAACAACAAAGAGAAAAGCATACCTTTCGGAAGGCTTGGGATGACCAGAAGAGGTTTAAGAAGGAACAGAGGTAGAAAGGAAACAAGCCTCCCTTTTTCAGAAACAGTCCTCATGGACAGCCATCCTTTAGAGAGCCTAGGAAGGCTGAAGTGGGTGAGCAAATGCCAATACCGCCACCTATGGAGTCTTGGGGTTGTAAAGGAAACAATAGGTACAGAGACTTCCCCCATTGAAAAGATAAAGCGAGAACCGTCCACAATCTTTAGCAAGCTGAAATAGTGGAGGATATGGGCAGCAATATGCCAAGGATCTACGTAGCCTTGGACAACAGGCAAGCAGAATTTCAATCGCACATGATTGAAGTGGAAGGTATGATTAACAACCGACCACTAATTATTTTAATTGATTCAGGGGCTAGCCATAGTTAGGTAGATCCTAGGGTGGTCGAAAGTTTGCGTTTATCAAGAAGCAAACATGAGAACTCTTGGTTAGTGAAGTTGGCCACAGGGACCAAGAGGAAGGTCACAGAATTGGTTAAGTCATGTTCAATGGACATGAAAGGATTGAGCACTAAGGCTGAATTGAATATTCTGCCTTTAGGCTCTTACGACTGCTTAATTGGGATGGACTAGTTGGACCAGCACCATGCCCTTCTGGACTGCCGTAACAAGAGGTTTACATGCCTGGACGAAGAGGGAAATCAGATAACAGTCCAAGGAATTCCCAGAGCCATGGCTGTTAGAGAAATCTCAGCCATGCAGCTGAAGAAGTGTTACAGGAAAGGATATCAATTATTTGCAGTCTGTGTGGGAGAAGCATGCATAGATGCAGTCTCGAAGCTGGAAGACCATGAGGTACTCAAAGAGTTCAAGGATGTATTTCAGGAGGTACCTGGACTACCTCCGAAGAGGGACATCGATTTTTCTATAAATTTGATACCAGGAGCAGCGCCAGTTTCGAAGGCTCCTTATAGAATGAGTATGCCAAAGCTGAAAGAGTTGCAATTGCAGCTTGAAGAGCTTTTGAAGAAGGGGTACATTCACCCAAGCGTGTCACCTTGGGGTGCCCCGGTCCTATTCGTGAAGAAGAAAGATGGGACGTTGAGGCTGTGCATTGATTTCCGGCAGTTGAATAAGGTAGCTGTCAGGAACCAGTATCCTCTGCCAAGGATCGATGATCTTTTTGATCAGTTGAAGGACGCGAAAATATTTTCAAAAATAGATCTCAGATCTGGATATCACCAAGCGAGAATAAATGTTGAGGACATCAGCAAGACCGCCTTTAGAACAAGGTACGGTCATTATGAATTCACAGTGGTGCCGTCTGGACTGACAAACGCACCTGTTGTTTTCATGTGCTTAATGAATGGTGTATTCAGGGACTATTTAGACAAGTTTGTCATAGTCTTCCTGGATGACATCTTAGTGTATTCCAAGTCGGAGGAAGATCATGAACAACACTTGAGGATGGTTCTGCAAGTGTTGAGAGAACACTAGTTATATGCCAAGCTAAGCAAATGCTCATTTTATCAAAGGCAGATCCATTACTTGGGACATATTATTTCAGAAGAGGGGATCGTTGTGGATCTTGAAAAGGTTGAAGCCATCCGAGAATGGCCAGTGCCAAGGAATGTGGCAAAGGTTAGATCTTTTATGGGTTTGGCAGGCTATTACAGAAGGTTTATAGTAGGGTTCTCCAAGTTAGCTCACCCTATTACTTTCTTGCAAAGGAAGGAGAAGAAGTTTTAGTGGACTGAAGAGTGTGAGAGCAGTTTCTAGGGATTGAAGCAACTGTTAACCAGCGCTCCAATCCTGAAGATTGCAGATCCAAATATGGATTTCGTGGTGTGCACAGATGCGTGTAAGGAGGGACTGGGAGGAGTTCTCAACCAAGAGGTATTTGTAATCTGTTATGAATCCCGAAAGCTGAAAGAGCATGAAAGGAATTATGCCACTCATGATTTAAAGTTGGCAGCAATTGTCCACACATTGAGGAAATGAAGACATTACCTCATGGGAAGGAGATTCAAATTAAGAACAGACCACAACGGTCTGAAGTATTTATTTGATCAGCGAACTTTAAACCAGATGGCTGGAGTTTCAGTGTGAATATGACTTTGATATCAAGTATATCAAAGGGAAAGAAAATAAGGTGGTTGATGCACTCAGCAGAAAAGTGCATGAATTACATGCTACAACCATTAGCATGTACAGGACTGAGATTAAGGACAGAATTTTGGAAGCTGCAAATATTGATTTGCAATACAGAGGTCTGGTGGCAAAGCTACAACAACGTGAGAGACCGCAAACCCAGGGAAGTTACACCTTGGGAACTGATGTCTTACTTCTGTATAAAAACAGAGTGTATGTACCCAATATTCGAGAATTGAAGCTGGCAATTCTAAAAGAAATGCATAACGTGGCTTATGCTGGACATCTTGGATATCAGAAGACTGTGGCAGTAGTCAAAAGCCATTACTTTTGGTCAGGTTTGAAGAAATAAATCACTGAATACATTGACAGATGTATGGAGTGCCAGAAAGTTAAGGCTGAGCATAGGCACCCAGCAAGGTTCCTGCAGCCTTTACCCATTCCCGAGTGGAAATGGGAAGTGGTGACAATGGATTTTATCACAGGATTGCCCAGAACAAGCAAGCAGCATGATTCACTCATGGTGGTGGTGGACAAGCTTACAAAAGCTGCCCATTTTATTCCACTGAAAACCACTCAGAAGGCAGCAGATGTTGTTGATATCTTCTTAAAAGAAGTGGCACGCTTGCACAAAATTCCTAAGACAATTGTGTCTGATAGGGACCCGAAATTCACCTCGAATTTCTGGAAAGGATTGTTTAAGGGATTTGGAATGAATCTGAACTTTAGTACAGCGTATCATCCTGAGTCTGATGGTCAGACAGAAAGAGTGAATAGAGTAATAGAAGACATACTGAGAATTTATGTGATGGATAAACCATCAAGGTGGGAAGACTACCTGCATTTGGTAGAATTCGCCTACAATAATGGGTATCATGCATCGTTGAAGATGAGCCCATTTGAAGCACTTTATGAAAGAAAGTGCAACACTCCAATGAGCTGGGATAATCCAGCTAACAGAGTAGTAGTTGGGCCTGAGCTGCTCAAAGAGATGGAAGACCAAATGATAAGAATTAAACAGAATCTAAAAGTTGCCCAGGACAGGCAGAAAAGTTACGCTGATAGTAACAGAACCCACAAAGAATTCAAAGTGGGTGATCATGTTTTCCTGAAAGTAAAAACTAACAGGAGTTCCCTAAAGCTAGGAAGTTGCGCCAAGTTGGCAGCAAGATTTTGTGGGCCATTTGAGATCCTTGAAAGGATTGGCCCAGTTACATACATGCTTGCACTACCTGCATCTATGACTGTACATAATGTGTTTCATGTTTCACTGCTTAAAAGATATATACCTGATGCTAATCATGTTGTCGATTGGAATGTGATTCAAGTGGAACCAGAAGGTGTCCTGCAAGTGCATCAGAAGGTGTCCTGCAAGTGCATCATGTGCGCATATTGGACAGGAAAAGCAAACAGCTCTGGAATCGAGCCATAGAGATTGTAAAGGTCCAGTGGACCTGGTACAGTCCTGAGGATGTGACATGGGAGCATGAAGATGTTATGCGGGCAGAGTACCCGCATCTTTTTAAAAATTTTGAAAGCTTGCAGAGACAGTGTAAGGTTGCACTGAGGACAGTGTAGAAATAAGGGGAGGGGGATTGTAGTGTCCCCAAGGCCAAGCCCTATTGTAAATCATACTTGTGAAATGAATTGTAAATATGTGTTATAGGTAGGGGAGCCAAGTATATATAAGTTGGTGGGCTTATGTGATTGTTAGGCTAGAGAGCCTAAGGGTTGTAGGCCAAGAGCCTGATTTTGTACTTATATGTATGCAGCACATTAATAAAATATTAACACCGCCGCGTGCAGGCCGACACGATGAATGAGTGATGGGGGACTGAGCATCCATAGAGAGGGCAAGGGATTAGGGGCTGGAAGGTGGGAAAAGGGGCTAAGTGTTAATCCTAGGGGGCTTAAGCCTTGGGAATAATATTTTAATATTATTCCAAAAGACATGTGAATAATATGTTTTTACCCTAAGTTCTTTTGGAATGACATGTGACTTCCAAATGGAAGGAACGCATGCTAAATGAACGCATGCAGTTCCAAGGGTGACAAGTGTCAACCCTGGTGCATGCAAATAAAACGGCCAAGATGAGTCATGAGAGGGGTTCCTCCTCCATTCGATCCGATTTTCTGAACAGTACGACTGATCCGACCTCTGCGAGAATTCCCCGTACGCCCTCTGAACCATCGAACCTGTGTGTGGCATCTCTGTTCTGAAGCATCCTCTGTCTGAGCATCGAGCCTATGCGTGGAGTCTTGTCTGAAGCCATATCCATGATACATCCACCATTGCTAAACCTGTTGGAAAGCCTATGTCTGTTTTCCCTGTTGGTTGTTGTGGTCGCGTAGTGTTGAACTATGTGGGGCTTGTTGGCCAGTTGTACAACACTCTCTCCAGGTGAGAGAGGTGATTAAGGTTGGAAGAACATGTGTTGGCCTGTAATCGATTCTCTCCAGGTGAGAGAGTGCGCAAAGGAAGGAGAGAACTCCTGGAAGGAACCCTGTAGCTGCCACAGAGCTCGGAGACTTCCGATCCAGTCTGTTGCTGTAACCCAAGGCAAGGGAGGTTAGCAGTTGAAGGAATGTCTGGGTGACAGAGAAGGTGTATACTCCTGGGGTGGAACAGGCATGTGGGGAAGGATAGTCTGTGGGCAGTGAGCATGAGTGGTTCCTGGGAGAGAATTCCTTCCTTTTGCCTGTGTTTTTTCCCTGTAACCTCAGCCTAGCCTAGGATTCCTGCCTTGGGGGTGGAGCTTAGTCCCAGCTCGGGGGTGACCCACTGCTGAGCTGATGAGCAGTGTGGTCTAAGACTGAGAGGTTCGTGGAAGGCCTGCACTTGGTTGGTGGAATTACCACAGTTTCAAGATAAGTATCAACTTATGTTAAATGTTATGTTTTGTATGCCTGTGATACTTATATTTTATCATGTATTCCATTGTGCAAATGAATTATTGTTAATGCCAAGGAATATTTGTGTTAGCATTAATTCTTATATTTACTCTGAGTTTAAATCTATTTCATTTCTTAAATGCATGTGGATTATATAATGCTTGTATGAGTTAAGTGAAAGAGTGTTACAGTTTGGCATCAGAGCGATTAAGCCTTGGTAACAAAAAAAGAGCGTTACAGGGGGACTCAAAGCAATGGAGACCATCACTTCATAAGGAGGGAGGATTGATCCAAGTGGATATCAGTGGCCACCCACCTCTTCCAACTGGCTCAAAACGGTTTTCTGACAATTTTGGCAATTTACTATTTTTAGCAGTTTTAACTTTTGCGGCCATTTTGAGGGCCTAAATGAAGGTTTTTCGGGATCGAGATTTTTAATGATAGTTAAAGGCATGACTGAGCTCCCAAAATGAATCTCCTCGAAGATAACTTTCCAACAGGCTATCATACACCTAAAACGGAGATCGTATGCAAAAGTTACGACCCCAGGAAGTTGATGTACTAACTTACCAAAATGGGGCCCACATGACTTTTGACGCTTCATCTCCTAGGGTTAGGTTTTTGGATGTCTAGGGTTTTGGGCATTCATGTTTATTGTAAAAAGGCCTTCAGAGCCTCATTGTAATCATCTTCTTGCAAATGAGCGTAGCTGTCACATCTCTTCTCAGAGATAAGTCACCACCATTCCAGCAAGTTTGTTTCCGCTGCATTTTACAATTTTAGCTTATTTCCTTATTGAATAGAAAACTAGTTTTATTGTATCTTTGTTATTTTGTGTTAAGCACCTGTTAATAATCTATAGTCATTTTGTTATGCTCATAAATCTGGATCAACCTCTGGCACAACAAATCCAAAGAGAATATGCCACCACATGACTGAGCACCCACCTTCCACTCCACCCTTAACCAAGCCTTGAGAATGCCAAGCCAGTGTAAAGACCTATCACGATAAGTCCCATATGTTGCCCCACATTCCATTTCCCCCAAATTAACACCGTTTCAAGCCATTGATTCAATTAAATGTGAGCAGGCTCGCTTGTGCCTGTCATCCCTCTCCCAACTAATGTGCATGCACGACCATCGAGTTAGCCACGTGATATGTCCTTTGTATCCACACGTCATGAGCCCTTCATTAACGAAGTGTTCCACCATTCGAGATCCAAAGGATAGGGAGATAATGAAAATCCCCATTTTGCACAATTTTCCTTGGATGGAGAGTGGTTGCCATCTTGGCCTAGGAATCCACTTCATCATTCAACATTCTCATTATATGATATAAGGAAATGTGATCAAAATGAAGGATAAGTTTCTTTATACATGCTATTAGGACTTTTAGTTGGTTCCCCCTAGACTTCGAATAGAAATTAATGGCCTGAATGATAATCATTGAATCCTCGAAGACCATCAATGTCCTAATTCCCCAAGATTTAGTGATATTAAATCCACACCAAAGAGAATAAGCCTCAATAAGATTGTTATTCCCCTTCCCAAGACCCCAGGTGTAATATACCAGCTTGATCCCCCTTAGATCATGTAGACTCCCACACACTCCTGCCACTCCTGGGTTATTTTTTGAAGCCCCATCAAAGAATAGGGAGTGACAATTTCATTGCAGCCTCCAAACCAAAACTTCTACTAGATATTTCCTAATTTTCCATGGTGGGGACGTTCCAACTCTAATGGAGAGAGACAAGTTAGCTAGGATGCAGTGGAACTACCTCAACTACTCTTCGTCTAAATTGTCTAGTTCCATATCTTGAGAATGGATTCTCCCGTGCAAGAATTCAACCATGAGAGAAATTTCCTTGGATGTTGTTTGCCCAAGTGGCCTCCCTTCGTCATTGAATATTTTCTTATTCCTGGACAACCAAATTTGCCAACAAATAAACTTAGGTTGGGTTTTCTGTATTCTCTAAAAGGTGTTCTTGTTTAGAAATGATTCACTATATAATTTATCCCAATGCATGAACATCTCTTCCCATGATGTTGGCCTTCCCACCCAACTGGATGCTTTAATCTCACTAAAGCTTTATCCCAAACTTCAAGAGAATAATTTCACTCTAGAAAACATGGTGAGAAAAATATTCCTAGCCCAACACAACACACATCGCGTCGGGCCTATTATACCTCTTCTCTTTAAAATTTCTTTCATGAGTATCTTCTCATGTGCCAGAGTCCAATAAAACAAGTTTACCTTTAGTAAACCATCGCTATGCTATATATTTTTCCAAAGGGGTGATTTTTGAGTTGAAATAAAGGATTCTGGAAGAGACTTGTATCCTGCTTGGAATCTGAAGCAAGAAACCCCCCACCCTCTTCGATCATCCCCGTCCTTTTTTCAGGGGGGGTAGAAAAATAAAATCCAAACTACGACATTGAATATATTAACTAGAGGCTCTAGACATGATATGAGATTCCAACCTTTCCAAACCCCTAAAAGAGTTTCCCATTTATAAATATCAAAGATAGCATGCAGATTCCTCTCTTCCATCCATATTTTTAAAGGCATCAAATCCTCCCTATTAGACATAGTTGTACTCCCATTGATATTATATGTCCACAATTTCACTCTCTTCCCATTCCTTGGAGGCCAAGTCAGGTTGGACTGAATTAAGGGAATAGATTATTTTATTAGTTTAAATATGGGAGACCATTTTTGCCTTTTTAGCGGATCTTCTACACATCTAAATCTAGGGCCTGTAAAGTACTTTTTTTGTAAGAATTTTTTCCACCAATATAAGGAATCAGTGACCATTCTCCATAAGAGTTTTACTCCAAGAGATATATTCACCAATGTTGGGTCCCTGATACCCATACCACCCATGTCTTTAGGACTTCTCACAATCTTCCAACTCACTAAATGGTACTTCTCGGAATTTGATTTGCCTCCCTGCCATAATTTTTTTTGTATATTCATATATATATAATTCATAATGTAGGAAGAAGCTAGCATAGATGAACAAAGATAAATGGGGAGGGAGGAGAGAATATACTTTATGAGGATGACACTTCCCGTAGGATTGAGCCATTGTGGTCCCCACTACCCAAAGTTCACTTTGATCTTATCCAATATGCTTGCCTAGGCTTGAGAGGAGGGTCCCTTCATGAGATACGAATTCTGAGGTAGCGGAAAAAAGATCATTATTCTACCAATGAGAATTGAAGAGTCTTTAAAATTTGATGCAAAACCTGGAAATTAAAGCGCCAACAATAAATCTAGCATTTTCTCTTGTGTACCACTCTAGTTGAAGCATCCAAGAAAGAGTCAAGTATCTTTTTAAATATGTAGTCAATGATGAGAGATGCCCCACATATTAAAAGAGTATCGTCAACATTGAGAGTGATTTATGCTCTTAGTGCCTTTGATAATCCTTATCCCCGGAAGGTTACCAACCACGTGCTATGATTTTGATTTACGAGTAAGAGCTTCATCCATAATGATGTACAATAAGGGGGATAGCACGCATCCTTGCATAAAACCCTATTGCCTTGGGAAATGAGGCTAGACGACCATTGACAAGGGGGGATATCCATGGAGAACTAACACATGATGCTATCTAGTGAACAAAGTTAGCATTAAACCGAATTTAACCAAAATTTTAAACAAAAAGCCATGCCTTACCCAATCAAAAGCATTGGCCATATCCAATTTAATTACTGTTCCCTTTTCTTTGGACTCTAAATTGGATTGCATCACTTCCTGCACCAAAATAATGTTATCTATAATTTTCCAACTTTGCATGAAACCCCCTTGGTTCTCTGAGATGAGCTTTGACATTAGCTTTTTTAAACCTCCCACTGTTATTTTTGGCATTATTGTGTATGATGCATTACATAGTGATACAAGGTAGAACCTATCAAAATTTGAAGGGTTGGAATCCTTTGGGACTAAATCCTAGAAAGAGGAATTTGTACTTCCTCCCAATCTACATGTTCTTTGAGTGAACAATATCATTCTTTTTAAATATCACTTGATTGTGTCTTGGAAAAACCTATAAAAAGAGATCATGAACCCATCAGTCCTGGGTGCTTTGTTGGGATCAAGGGAATTAGGAGGGCCATGTTGTGAGAGATATGAATGACTTAATTTTTTTACCTTGCAAATATAACTTATGTTTCATCTCGAGGGTTGTTATGACTAGACTCATCCGCCATGGCTAGGGTTCTACAACATCCTTCTTAAGTTGAATCCTAGATCCTACAACTTCCCATAAAGACCCCAAAGAAAACTACTCTAATACCAATATGATCTATAAACTACCTTGGATATTCCATTGGAATAATTCATCACAATAGATATTGCAATATTATAAAATATTTTATCATTCAATTTATTTCCTTAGATCCCATATTTCTTATTACTAGCTTAATGCTCAAATTTAGGAAAATAATTGAAATACCAAAATGAAAGAACAAGCAAATGAACACACCATCCACACAAATGAACACAATATGTATCTTGGGAAACCCAAAATGGGAGAAAACACAACTAGAAGGTGAGACCTATGTTCTTCTCTCTTTTATTTAGTTATGAAAATGCAAATACAAGGAAAGGGGCACTCACTATGGAGTTGCATTTAATATTGTGGCCTGAATGGCTACTACAAAATCTTCTTCCTCCTTTTCTATGCTCTCAAACCCCACTCCTAGATGCTTTGTTCAACTAGGGAATACGTAGAATGCCAAAAGAATGCAACCCCCTCTCTTCCTAGAAGCCCAATATTTAACATATCATGAAAACCATCTAGGGTTACAATTTTTACATCCTCAACCCTCAATTGGTGTTAGGTTTTGGACCTTCTAGAATCTTCTTCAAAGTCGACACATGACTAACCCCACATGTATGAATAATGGATTCTAGCACGACATCCACTCAGTACCATGGTGGACAACAAGGTAGGTTAACATTCAGGAGGAATAACTTTCACATATGAGCTATGATTGAGGTGACTTTGACCTGAAAAATATCTCTTATGTTGCATTCTAAAGGTTGTTATGACTGGATTCATCTGTTATGGCTAGGGTTCTGTGACATCTTTTTTAAGCCAAGTCCTGGATCCTACAACTTTCCAAGGATATCCCGAAGAAAACTACTCTAATACTAATATGATTCGTAAACTAGCTTGGATATTCCATTGAAATAGTTTGTCGCAACAAATCTTACAATATTCTCAGATATTTTATTCTTCAAATTATTTTCTTAGATCCCAGATTTCTTATTACTAGCTTAATGCTCAAATTTATGAAAATAATTGAAATACTAAAATGAAAGAACAAGGAAATGAACACAACATCCACACAAATGATAGCCATCTAGGGTTAGGTTTTTTACATCCTCAACCCTCAATTAGTGTTAGGTTTTGGACCTTATAGAATCTTCTTGAAAGTCCACACGTGATTAGCCCTACATGTATGAGTAATGAAGGCTAGTGTGGAATCCACTAAGAACCATGGTGGTCAACAAGGTAGGTCAACTTGCGAGAGGCATAAATTTCGCATACAAGCTCCAATTGAGGTGACTTTTGCACCATTAGAAAAGTCTCAGTGTGTATAACAACATTGAGGGGCTGAATTTTGATCCCAAAAAGTGCTATTTGATGCCTCAAAATAGCTCTGGAAGGTTCCAGGCCCTAAATTTCCAAATCGATCCCTAGAAGCAATTCCTCCAAATTTTCAACCCATAAAGTACTAAGATAGATGACAAATTCTATAATGATCCACTCTGGATCAAGAGGTTTTCAAAGCTAGAAGCACGAGTTGCTAGCATCTCTCACGACACAAGTATTTTCACGATAGCTATAGAGGACAAGTTTGGACCTTTTGATGGGTTTGGTAGCTCTAAATCATGAGTTGGATTAGAAAAGAAATCTGGAGATAACGAAGAACCAAGAAAAAAGTAAAAAAAAAAAAGAGCTAGAGAAAGAGATACAAGGTTCTAGTTCCATCACTTCTTCATAATCTCAATTTAAAGAGGAATCGAAAGTGGACATCAAACCCTACCAAGGTGATATTGGTGTTGTTAAGTTGGATCTATGGTTGCAATAGTTAAAAGTTTATTTTGGTGTTCATAACATAGGAGAAGAGCAAAATATTTCATTTGTCCAACCAAAGTGTGAGGGCCATGCCCAAACTTGGTGGTAAAGTTACATAGAAGCACTTAGGTTAGAGGGTGATCCCCCAACAAAAAAGTGGGAGGTGTTTAAAACCCTCATTTAGTCCTAGTTCTACCCGATTGGGTATGAATAGGACTAGTGGATCTGGTTGCATTACTTCTAGTAGAAACAAGGGCAGAGCATGCAAGTGTACATCACCAAGTTTAGAAAACAAGACATTGTGTTGGGTATATCTCCCAAGAACTCGGATGTGCTCCTCAAGTTATTAGGAGGTATACATAGTCATTTAAGGAGGCAAGTGATGGTCTTTAAACCTAAAAAAGTTGATGAGGCATTTGTGCAAGCACAATCTTCGGAGAATATGGAAAAGAATAAAGGACAACCAAGTGGTTCCAAGCATAAATACCACCAATATGCTTCCAAGGAGGAAAAGAAGAAGTGGAAATGAGTGGGAAAGAAGGCAACAACCATTGTACATTACTGCAAGGATACAAATAATCATTATAGCCATTATAATATCAATCAAGACACTAAATATAAGAATTGGAAGATACATCCAAAGTTGAGTTCTGAGCACTGCAAGAAGGATGCCAAGAAGAATAATATGCTAGCCATTGATTTAGGAAACTAGGTAGATAGTAGTTTGGTTGTAAATGAAAATATTGTTTGCACCATAATGCAGAAGGAGGTGAATTTAAGTAGCCTCCATCCCAAGGGAGAAAATGAGATGACTAAATTCTTCCATTTTAAGATCCTAGTCAAGAAGATAAAGGTGGATGCTCTATTTGAATTTTATTCACATAACAACCTCATAGCAAAATATTTGGTTCACAAACTTGGATTGGAAGGTCATGACCATCCTCACCCATATTTATTAGGATGGGTAAATATGGATGCAAAGCTTAGGGTCACTAAGTAGTGTAAGATCAAATTTTCTAGAAGTGCAAACTATATTGATGACACATGGAGGTGGACATAATACCACTTGATGTGTGTGGTGTAGTGTTTGGAAGCCTTTACATGTACACGAGGGATGTATTATTCATGAGGAGAGAAAACCAGTATCACCTCATGAAGGGTGGGAAGTCCTTCATCATCAATGCACATAAAGGTAAATCCATGATATTTGTAATAAGTGCTAACCACAGTAAGAAATTGATCAATTTTAGTAGGAATTTCATATTACTCTTCTTAAGAGAGAATCAACTAGGATGATATGAATCAGTAAAAGTAGAGGCATTTTGGACTGATTTGCTAAAGAGCATAAACATCGGCTTAAAGAGATTTTGTAGGTGTATAGAGAAGTCTTCCAGGAGCCTAAAGGGTTACCACCAAAGAGGGAAGTGGAATATGAGACGTTATTGTTTCCCGACTCCCCATTGACAGACGTTAAGTTGTATAGATAGTCCATCCTAGAAGCGGATGAAGTAATGAAACATTCATAGCAGTTATTGGAGCAGGGAGTAATTCAATTAAGCACCTCACTTGGTGGTTCACCTATCATCATAGTATCCAAGAAGGATGGGACTTGAAGAATGTGTATCGACTATAGGACTTTGAATAAGATCTTTGTTGAGTATTGATGCCCTTTTCCCAATATCAATGACTTGTTAGGTCATTTGCAACATGCCAAGTACTTCACCAAGTTAGATCTCAATTTGGGATCACATTAGGTACAAGTTAAATAAGAAGACAGTTAGAAGACTACCTTTGTGATAGTGGAAGGTCTATATGAATGGTTGGTAATGACTTTTTGTTTGTGTAATGCACCAACTACATTTATGTGTTTGATAAATGATGCAGTGCACACCTTTCTAGAATTCATTTGTGATAATTTACTTAGATTATATATTGGTTTGTACGCCTACCTAGGAAGATAATATCTCACATCTCATGCACATGTTAAAGTCCCTGAAAAAACATCAACAACTGGCAAACCTTGAGAAATGTAAATTTGTTTAGTATTCATTGGTGTATTTGGGGTATGTGATTGGTGGAGTGGAACTCAAGTAGATCTCGTGAAGATGGAGGACATCCTCAAGTGGCCAACTCCTACTAAAGCTAATGATGTTACGAGCTTTATGGGTGCAACACAGTATGTATAGAAGTTTATAGCATCTTTTTTTAATTATGGTTGCACCACTCAATGCCATAACAACCATCGACAAGAGTTTCCATTTGGGAAAGAATCAATAGAAAGGTTTTGAAGAGCTTAAATGAAATATTATTCAAGCACCAATTCTTACATTGCCTAAATTGTATAATCCTTTATAAGTGGAGATGGATGCAAGTGGGTATTATATGGGAGTGGTCCTGATGCAAGGAGGTAAGACTACATGCTATCATTTTGAAAAGTTC
>JASDQU010508791.1:10775-32149 GCA_032191745.1 Picea mariana | reverse complement strand
TTAATATAAACTTATAGCTTAGGAATTTTTAGTATTTTTTTTTTTAATTTTAGATTTTTTTTTTCATATATATTTTTTAAATTTTCACTTTTTTTTGAGTTTTTTTTACCTTTCAAGGGATTTTTTTTATCAATTATATATAATTATTGTTCTCTGGTGGATTTATTTTTTTATTTTGGTTTGAATATATATTTTTAAATGTATTATTTTAATGGCATTATGTATTATCTTGTGGTTGGAATGATAAACTAAGATTTAAAAAATAAACATTTAAGGGTTGATTTGATGATTTTGTTTATAATAATAATGATTTCTTTTACCACTTTAAAAAAATGTGTCATTTCAATACCCTAATTTTAGAATGGGTGCTACATGTAGTAGTACTTTTCAATTTTATGGTTGGTTTTGAGGTTTTGGTTTTAATGGTACCAACTGCTAGAAATACTATTTCAAATTATCTAAAATTTTAACGTTTTGATCTATATATATATATATAGAGAGAGAGAGAGAGAGAGAGAGAGAGAGAGAGAGAGATTTTTATTTTTTTATATTTTTATGTAACATCATTTTTTTATTTAGATGTTAATTTTAATGTTTTTATTTGAGCTAGTGTCTGAGTTTTGAAGGCCATGTTTGAAAATGTTGTAATTTTGACCTTGTTTGAAAAAATGGTGCTATTGGTAGCACCATTTTTTTATATGGGGGTTGATTTTCATGTAAAAATATTGGTTTTTTGGGCCAGAATTCTTGTTTTGAGGTTATAGTTCTCATTAAGTCGGTAACTTTGTTACATCCATTTTATGAAGTATATTTCTCCATGAAAACAATCTAGTATCTTGATGTAGCTATGTTGAAGTTATCTTTCAAAACAATTATTTGAGCTATTTAACTTGTTTTTGCATGGATTTAAAGACAATTTATTCAATTATATTGTATATGAGTTTTTAAGGATTATAATATGAAAAGAGCATACTTTTAGCTCTTTTTTTTAATCAACAAAGAGACCTAATCCTATAGAGTACCACATTAACACAATGCTATGCATATTTTGTTTTCATATAGAAACACCAAATATATTGCTTTTTTTTCGTGGAAAAAAAAATCTTTACCTGTCACATTTACGCACTTATACCCCTCACTCCAAAATTATATGAGTCAATATGTTTTAATAAAATAGTACTTTATGAAGTATCTCTAGTCTATCCCACTTTTCTTTAGTCTATCCCACTTGATTAATTCATTGGGTCAATAGTTAGGATAAGTCATTAGATCAATAGTTTATAAACTAAGGGAGGACTTTTAATATTGTTTCTTCGATATGATTTGCAAAGTAAGGTGTGATGTATTGAAAGCCATAAATGTCCCTTGCTTTCCAAACTATTAACTCGACTTTCAACTAAGATGCATGTTTTACATTAAGTAGTTGGGTTGGAATGGTATAGACTAGAGTTGTGTCTTCTCTTTAAGTGGGTTGGAATGGTATAGACTAGAGTTGTGTCTTCTCTTTAAGTTTGAAAATAGGTAAGACTTACTTTCCCTAGCCTTGGTTGGCTCTAGTTATTGAAATGATATGGGAAAAATAAAGTGCCTTCAATGAGTTAAGGTGTAAAAGAACAAAACAAGTATTTAAGGAAGATAATCCAAGCTAAGAAGATAAGTCAAGTCAAGTGCTAAGTTTATCAATCTGTGAATTCTAACCAAACCAAGGAAAGCCTTATATTTCTCCCCTCAAGGATTGAAGAAAAAAAACATTTTGAAAGCCCATTGCATCAAATTTGAGGGAAAAATGAAAATAGGTTTTCCCAACGAAACCAAACTATAGCAATTTGGGCTCGTTTTCTATAACTAAACTTGGACTTACTACTAACATGTGTACAACGGGGTATCTAGATACACACTCAACCAGTGGGAGAGGAACTTTTAGTTACTCACTTGATTTTTCCCCAATAGACCAAGGTATGCTTAATTGCTCGACCAAGGAAGAGGAATGAAGTGCTCAACCAACAAATATGGCCAGAGATCCCCATAATTTATTTTAAATTATTTTAATGTAATGGATAAAAAAAAAAGTTATTTTAATGGACCAAATAGACAAATGAATTTTGGGCTTAAACTATATCAAATTTGAGGGAAGAAAGAAAACATGCTTTCTCAAAGTATTGACTTAGATTTCAATCCAGATGCATTGCATTAAGTAGATGGGATAAAATAATATATAGTTTTAGAGGGTTGCATCTTCTTTTTAAACTACTCACTTATCTCCCTAGCCTTGGCCTTAGCTCTAGTTACCAACATAAAGGATATGAGTGCAGCCAAGTGAAGGCATATTGAATTGAGGAGAGTGACATAAATCAGTTAGCATGTGAAAACACATGAAAATATTTCTCTTTCCCACTATTATGCTCACTCAACTGGCTTGAACTCATCCCATTAGACCAATAGTTGTTCGGTGGAAGTGGTTATGGGGGAATTAGGCTCCTTATCTTCTTTGTCCTTGTCTAACATTTGTAGATTTATAAGCTCGATACTTATATCATTAGTTTTCTTAGATATATGTTTTGTGCTTTGACATGCTAACCCGACTATACAAACCTTTCTACCACTCCATAAGATTTACAACACAACCTTCTTTATAGTGATGTGTATAAATAACTTCAACAACTAGAGAGAGAATAAGGAAAATGGTATAGCAACACAACACTTGTGTTTCGAGACTCATGTTCATTCCTTGTTCTTGAGAGGACGAAGAAAAAACTAGTTAGCAATGGAAATGATTTTAATGGTAACATTGCTACCTCATCTCACTTCCTCTTATCAATTTCATTACCTTGCCTTTTTCTTGATGGGATAAAGGCAATTTGTGGGAGGCGTAAGCACCTAAGGATGGATTATAGATATCATTCAGGCCTATCACCCGTTGTGATTCAAAACATCCACAAGCAATGACAGATCAATGCTTCAAGACATACTATCAAACATATTAGATTATGGTGGGCACAATCCAACTAAGGATGATTGATACATTATGTTATCGATGCATGCATATGGGAGGGACTCTCAATTTGAAGTTGACAAACACCATTGTGTGGTGGTGTGTGAGGAAAGTAGCTTCCTAGTGGAGCCACTAAACGAGTTTGTTGAACTATGGGAATATGTTCTAAATTACAGAAAATAAGGATTATATGGGGGCACTAAAGCATCAGGCTATGTAAAGGAGGATATAAGCAAGTTCAGATCCCATGGAGGAAGGAAACGATAGAGAGCTTAAGTTAAGCACATGAACATGTCCTCACCCACCTACCAGTTGTAACAAAGAAAAAGAAAAGAAAGACAACCATTATTGACTATCATCATGGTTGTACCAAGATAAACTAGAGTCATGAAGGCCAACTTTATGAAAGTTTCCCAGGCATAAAGGAGAAAGATGTAGAGAAAGGTAGGCAACAAAAGAAGTCGTGGGTGGAATAAACTTGTGAGGATGAAGCCTTTTATGAACATCCCAAACAAATCATTTCAATTCCTTAATAATTTGATCTAGCTAAAGATATACATGGCCTTGGACGTGTTGCATCCCTCAAGCAAGTAAAGCATCATTTAACAAGCAAAGAAGTGGGCACTTAGGTTGTTCACAGGCTAAGGAATTGTTGATCACTACACATGTGAAGATCTTGATTTAGAAGGTGGGAAGGACTTCCTTTTCCAATCAAAATAGATCATTTTCTAAAGAATTGACAATTTGGAGGACAGAGATTATCATGTCTCATGTCTTATATCAAAGCTACGCATTTTAGTCATCCCTTGCACCACCTTGAAAGACGGAAACCTTGATGGATCTTGGACCAAATACTACATCTAGCCATGCAAATCCAGGCTACTATGGAGGGACAATGCATACATTCAGGATTTTGGCAATACCTTGGTTTTCAAAAGTCACTAACCCAATATACTGACTTCATGGTTCATGCCACTCTTTTCTTGATTGAGATTTTGAGCATGTTAACAATAGAGAGAGAAATAACTAGAAAGATGGTTGTAGTAAAATATCTAACCTTATATTGTCACTTTTACCTTAAGGGATTGTTACCTCTTCCTTCTTGGCATGAGAGAAGGAGACATTCTACCCTAATTAGGAATATATTTTTCTATATAGCTAAAGATAGGAGCCAAATACCCTTATTTTAGATCTGTTACACATAGGAACCTTCTAGCATCCCCATACGTAAGGACAAATAACAACCTCTGATTCCTTCCTTTGCATGCATGAATTCATGAATGAAAGATTAGACTATCGAATGACAAACCCCTTTCAATATAATGTCAAGAATGTGTGATATATTTAGTTAGCACTAATAACTCTCTTTTTTGGAAGTAAAACAACTAGACCTCGATGGTAGGTATAACATGTTTCCTATAATGCAGGGTACTCTACATCATCTAGATCATGAAAAATGAAATAGATAGGCAAGATTCTCTCCATATAGCCAATCCGCCAGAGTTCTCTTGAATTTTGTGAGACATATCAAGCTTTAGTAGAGAGAGATTAAAAGTTATGCCAAAGAGTAAGAGCCCAACTTTCCAAATCCATTCTCTTTAATCCCAATGCCCTAAATGGAATCTCATAAAATAGTGTACAAAGGATGCAGACAAAGGAAGGAAGAGTGTGACCCATTAAGATAATGCTTCCTCTTCTTTTTCTTCCTTCTAAAAAACACATGCACCAATATTTTTTTTTTGTCTATGCCTATGTCTATTCCTAGTGTGGATTGACCTTCCAGGATCTTTAAAAGTGTTTGAACATAATCATTGGCATGGAACATATCCATAGGTAGTGAGTGAGTTTCATCCATAACCCATAGATTGAAATTCTCATTCACCCACAATTACTAATATATTGAGCCCTAGTGTCACCATTTACATCACTTTCCATTGATAATTTTTTTTCTTAAGGTATGATACAACATCTAACACATTAGAGTGTTAATCATTGCATCGTTCTTGCATTAATTTTGCATCCTTTTTTCGTCAATCTTTTGTCATGTGCATTTTTTGCATCACATTTGCATTGCATGGCAGTGAACTTTTCAAAATGATAGCATGTAGTCTTACCTCCTTGCATCAGGACCACTCCCATATAATACCCACTTGCATCCATCTCCACTTATAAAGGATTATACAATTTAGGCAATGTAAGAATTGGTGCTTGAATAATATTTCATTTAAGCTCTTCAAAACCTTTCTATTGATTCTTTCCCAAATGGAAACTCTTGTCGATGGTTGTTATGGCATTGAGTGGTGCAACCATAATTAAAAAAAGATGCTATAAACTTCTATACATACTGTGTTGCACCCATAAAGCTCGTAACATCATTAGCTTTAGTAGGAGTTGGCCACTTGAGGATGTCCTCCATCTTCACGAGATCTACTTGAGTTCCACTCCACCAATCACATACCCCAAATACACCAATGAATACTAAACAAATTTACATTTCTCAAGGTTTGCCAGTTGTTGATGTTTTTTCAGGGACTTTAACATGTGCATGAGATGTGAGATATTATCTTCCTAGGTAGGCGTACAAACCAATATATAATCTAAGTAAATTATCACAAATGAATTCTAGAAAGGTGTGCACTGCATCATTTATCAAACACATAAATGTAGTTGGTGCATTACACAAACAAAAAGTCATTACCAACCATTCATATAGACCTTCCACTATCACAAAGGTAGTCTTCTAACTGTCTTCTTATTTAACTTGTACCTAATGTGATCCCAAATTGAGATCTAACTTGGTGAAGTACTTGGCATGTTGCAAATGACCTAACAAGTCATTGATATTGGGAAAAGGGCATCAATACTCAACAAAGATCTTATTCAAAGTCCTATAGTCGATACACATTCTTCAAGTCCCATCCTTCTTGGATACTATGATGATAGGTGAACCACCAAGTGAGGTGCTTAATTGAATTACTCCCTGCTCCAATAACTGCTATGAATGTTTCATTACTTCATCCGCTTCTAGGATGGACTATCTATACAACTTAACGTCTGTCAATGGGGAGTCGGGAAACAATAACGTCTCATATTCCACTTCCCTCTTTGGTGGTAACCCTTTAGGCTCCTGGAAGACTTCTCTATACACCTACAAAATCTCTTTAAGCCGATGTTTATGCTCTTTAGCAAATCAGTCCAAAATGCCTCTACTTTTACTGATTCATATCATCCTAGTTGATTCTCTCTTAAGAAGAGTAATATGAAATTCCTACTAAAATTGATCAATTTCTTACTGTGGTTAGCACTTATTACAAATATCATGGATTTACCTTTATGTGCATTGATGATGAAGGACTTCCCACCCTTCATGAGGTGATACTGGTTTTCTCTCCTCATGAATAATACATCCCTCGTGTACATGTAAAGGCTTCCAAACACTACACCACACACATCAAGTGGTATTATGTCCACCTCCATGTGTCATCAATATAGTTTGCACTTCTAGAAAATTTGATCTTACACTACTTAGTGACCCTAAGCTTTGCATCCATATTTACCCATCCTAATAAATATGGGTGAGGATGGTCATGACCTTCCAATCCAAGTTTGTGAACCAAATATTTTGCTATGAGGTTGTTATGTGAATAAAATTCAAATAGAGCATCCACCTTTATCTTCTTGACTAGGATCTTAAAATGGAAGAATTTAGTCATCTCATTTTCTCCCTTGGGATGGAGGCTACTTAAATTCACCTCCTTCTGCATTATGGTGCAAACAATATTTTCATTTACAACCAAACTACTATCTACCTAGTTTCCTAAATCAATGGCTAGCATATTATTCTTCTTGGCATCCTTCTTGCAGTGCTCAGAACTCAACTTTGGATGTATCTTCCAATTCTTATATTTAGTGTCTTGATTGATATTATAATGGCTATAATGATTGTTTGTATCCTTGCAGTAATGTACAATGGTTGTTGCCTTCTTTCCCTCTCATTTCCACTTCTTCTTTTCCTCCTTGGAAGCATATTGGTGGTATTTATGCTTGGAACCACTTGGTTGTCCTTTATTCTTATCCATATTCTCCGAAGATTGTGCTTGCACAGATGCCTCATCAACTTTTTTAGGTTTAAAGAGCATCACTTGCCTCCTTAAATGACTATGTATACCTCCTAATAACTCGAGGAGAACATCCGAGTTCTTGGGAGATATACCCAACACAATGTCTTGTTTTCTAAACTTGGTGGTGTACACTTGCATGCTCCGCCCTTGTTTCTACTAGAAGTAATGCAACCAGATCCACTAGTCCTATTCATACCCAATAGGGTAGAACTAGGACTAAATGAGGGTCTAAACACCTCCCACTTTTTTGTTGGGGGATCATCCTCTAACCTAAGTGCTTCTATGTAACTTTACCACCAAGTTTGGGCATGGCCCTCACACTTTGGTTGGACAAATGAAATATTTTGCTCTTCTCCTATGTTATGAACACCAAAATAAACTTTTAACTATTGCAACCATAGATCCAACTTAACAACACCAATATCACCTTAGTAGGGTTTGATGTCCACTTTCGCTTCCTCTTTAAATTGAGATTATGAAGAAGTGATGGAACTAGAACCTTGTCTCTCTTTCTCTAGCTCTTTTTTTTTTACTTTTTTCTTGGTTCTTCATTATCTCCAGATTTCTTGCCTAATCCAACTCATGATTTAGAGCTACCAAACCCATCAAAAGGTCCAAACTTGTCCTCTAGAGCTATCGTGAAGATACTTGTGTCGTGAGAGATGCTAGCGACTCGTGCTTCTAGCTTTGAAAACCTCTTGTTCCAGAGTGGATCATTATAGAATTTGTCATCTATCTTAGTACTTTATGGGTGGAAAATTTGGAGGAATTGCTTCTAGGGATTGATTTGGAAATTTAGGGCCTGGAACCTTCCAGAGCTATTTTGAGGCATCAAATAGCACTTTTTGGGATCAAAATTGCAGCCCCTCAATGTTGTTGTACACACCGAGACTTTTCTAATGGTGCAAAAGTCACCTCAATTGGAGCTTGTATGCGAAATTTATGCCTCTCGCAAGTTGACCTACCTTGTTGACCACCATGGTTCTTAGTGGATTCCACGCTAGCCTTCATTACTCATACATGTAGGTCTAATCACGTGTGGACTTTCAAGAAGATTCTATAAGGTCCAAAACCTAACACTAATTGAGGGTTGAGGATGTAAAAAACCTAACCCTAGATGGCTATCATTTGTGTGGATGTTGTGTTCATTTCCTTGTTCTTTCATTTTAGTATTTCTATTATTTTCATAAATTTGAGCATTAAGCTAGTAATAAGAAATCTGAGATCTAAGAAAATAAATTGAAGAATAAAATATATGAGAATATTGTAAGATTTGTTGCGACAAACTATTCCAATGGAATATCCAAGCTAGTTTATGAATCATATTAGTATTAGAGCAGTTTTCTTCGGGATATCCCTGGGAAGTTGTAGGATCCAGGACTTGGCTTAAAAAGGATGTCGCAGAACCCTAGCCATAACAAATGAGTCCAGTCATAACAACCTTTAGAATGCAACATAAGAGATATTTGTCAGGTCAAAGTCACCTCAATCATAGCTCATATGTGAAAGTTATTCCTCTTGAATGTTAACCTACCTTGTTGTCCACCATGGTACTGAGTGGATGTCATGCTAGAATCCATTATTCATACATGTGGGGTTAGTCATGTGTCGACTTTGAAGAAGATTCTAGAAGGTCCAAAACCTAACACCAATTGAGGGTTGAGGATGTAAAAATTGTAACCCTAGAGGGTTTTCATGATATGTTAAATATTGGGCTTCTAGGAAGAGAGGGGGTTGCATTCTTTTGGCATTCTACGTATTCCCTAGTTGAACAAAGCATCTAGGAGTGGGGTTTGAGAGCATAGAAAAGGAGGAAGAATATTTTGTAGTAGCCATTCAGGCCACAATATTAAATGCAACTCCATAGTGAGTGCCCCTTTCTTTGTATTTGCATTTTCATAACTAAATAAAAGAGAGAAGAACATAGGTCTCACCTTCTAGTTGTGGTTTCTCCTATCTTGGGTTTCCCAGGATACATATTGTGTTCATTTGTGTGGATGGTGTGTTCATTTGCTTGTTCTTTCATTTTGGTATTTCAATTATTTTCCTAAATTTGAGCATTAAGCTAGTAATAAGAAATCTGGGATCTAAGGAAATAAATTGAATGATAAAATATTTTATAATATTGCAATATCTATTATGACGAATTATTCCAATGGAATATCCAAGGTAGTTTACAGATCATATTGGTATTAGAGTAGTTTTCTTTGGGGTTTTTGTGGGAAGTTGTAGGATCTAGGATTCAGCTTAAGAAGGATGTTGTAGAACCCTACCCATGGCGGATGAGTCTAGTCATAACAACCCTCGAGATGAAATATAAGTTATATTTGCAAGGTAAAAAAATTAAGTCATTCATATCTCTCACAACATGGCCCTCCTAATTCCCTTGATCCCAACAAAGCACCTAAGACTGATGGGTTTATGATCTCTTTTTATAGGTTTTTCCAAGACACAATCAAGTGATATTTAAAAATAATGATGTTGTTCACTCAAAGAACATGTAGATTGGGAGGAAGTACAAATTCCTCTTTCTAGGATTTAGTCCCAAAGGATTCCAACCCTTCAAATTTTGATAGGTTCCACCTTGTATCACTATGTAATGCATCATACACAATAATGCCAAAAATAACAGTGGGAGGTTTAAAAAAGCTAAATCCAAAGCTCATCTCAGAGAACCAAGGGGGTTTCATGCAAAGTTGGAAAATTATAGATAACATTATTTTGGTGCAGGAAGTGATGCAATCCAATTTAGAATCCAAAGAAAAGGGAACAGTAATTAAATTGGATATGACCAATGCTTTTGATTGGGTAAGGCATGGCTTTTTGTTTAAAATTTTGGTTAAATTCGGTTTAATGCTAACTTTGTTCACTAGATAGCATCATGTGTTAGTTCTCCATGGATATCCCCCCTTGTCAGTGGTCATCTAGCCTCATTTTCCAAGGCAATAGGGTTTTGATGCAAGGATGCGTGCTATCCCCCTTATTGTACATCATTATGGATCAAGTTCTTACTCGTAAATCAGAATCATAGCACGTGGTTGGTAACCTTCCAGGGATAAGGATTATCAAAGGCACTAAGAGCATAAATCACTCTCAATGCTGACGATACTCTTTTAATATGTGGGGCATCTCTCATCATTGACTACATATTTAAAAAGATACTTGACTCTTTCTTGGATGCTTCAAGTGGAGTGGTACACAAGAGAAAATGCTAGATTTATTGCCGGCGCTTTAATTTGCAGGTTTTGCATCAAATTTTAAAGACTCTTCAATTCTCATTGGTAGAATAATGATCTTTTTTCTGCTACCTCAGAATTCATATCTCATGAAGGGACCCTCCTCTCAAGCCTAGACAAGCATCTTGGATAAGATCAAAGTGGACTTTGGGTAGTGGGGATCACAATGGCTCAATCCTGCGAGAAGTGTCATCCTCATAAAGTATATTCTCTCCTCCCTCCCCATTTATATTTTTTCATCTATGCTAGCTCCTTCCTACATTATGAATTATATATATATATGAATATACAAAAAAAATTATGGCAGGGAGGCAAATCAAATTCTGAGAAGTACCATTTAGTGAGTTGGAAGATTGTGAGAAGTCCTAAAGACATGGGTGGTATGGGTATCAGGGACCCAACATTGGTGAATATATCTCTTGGAGTAAAACTCTCATGGAGAATGGTCACTGATTCCTTATATTGGTGGAAAAAAGTCTTACAAAAAAAGTGCTTTATAGGCCCTAGATTTAGATGTGTAGAAGATCCGCTAAAAAGGCAAAAATGGTCTCCCATATTTAAACTAATAAAATAATCTATTCCCTTAATTCAGTCCAACCTGACTTGGCCTCCAAGGAATGGGAAGAGAGTGAAATTGTGGACATATAATATCAATGGGAGTACAACTATGTCTAATAGGGAGGATCTGATGCCTTTAAAAATATGGATGGAAGAGAGGAATCTGCATGCTATCTTTGATATTTATAAATGGGAAACTCTTTTAGGGGTTTGGAAAGGTTGGAATCTCATATCATGTCTAGAGCCTCTAGTTAATATATTCAACGTCGCAATTTGGATTTTATTTTGCTACCCCCCCCTGAAAAAAGGATGGGGATGATCGAAGAGGGTGGGGGGTTTCTTGCTTCAGATTCCAAGCAGGATACAAGTCTCTTCCAGAATCCTTTATTTCAACTCAAAAATCACCCCTTTGGAAAAATATATAGCATAGCGATGGTCTACTAAAGGTAAACTTGTTTTATTGGACTCTGGCACATGAGAAGATACTCATGGAAGAAATTTTAAAGAGAAGAGGTATAATAGGCCCGACGCGATGTGTGTTGTGTTGGACTAGGAAGAATTTTCTCACCATGTTTTTCTAGAGTGAAATTATTCTCTTGAAGTTTGGGATAAAGCTTTAGTGAGATTAAAGCATCCAGTTGGGTGGGAAGGCCGACATCATGGGAAGAGATGTTCATGCATTGGGATAAATTATATAGTGGATCATTTCTAAACAAGAACACCTTGTAGAGAATACAAAAAACCCAGCCTAAGTTTATTTGTTGGCAAATTTGGTTGTCCAGGAATAAGAAAATATTCAATGATGAAGGGAGGCCACTTGGGAAAACAACATCCAAGGAAATTTCTCTCATGGTTGAATTCTTGCACGGGGGAATCCATTCTCAAGATATGGAACTAGACAATTTAGACGAAGAGTAGTTGAGGTAGTTCCACTGCATCCTAGCTAACTTGTCTCTCTCCATTAGAGTTGGAACGTCCCCACCATGGAAAATTAGGAAATGTCTAGTAGAATTTTTGGTTTGGAGGCTACAATGAAATTGTCACTCCCTATTCTTTGATGGGGCTTCAAAAAATAACCCAGGAGTGGCAGGAGTGTGTGGGAGTCTACATGATCTAAGGGGGATCAAGCTGGTATATTACACCTGGGGTCTTGGGAAGGGGAATAACAATCTCACCGAGGCTTATTCTCTTTGGTGTGGATTTAATATCACTAAAGCTTGGGGAATTAGGACATTGATGGTCTTCGAGGATTCAATGATTATCATTCAGGCCATTAATTTCTAGTCGAAGTCTAGAGGGAACCAACTAAAAGTCCTAATGGCATGTATAAAGAAACTTATCCTTCATTTTGATCACATTTCCTTATATCATATAATGAGAATGTTAAATGATGAAGTGGATTCCTAGGCCAAGATGGCAACCACTCTCCATCCAAGGAAAATTGTGCAAAATGGGGATTTTCATTATCTCCCTATCCTTTGGATCCCAAATGGTGGAACACTTCTTTAATGAAGGGCTCATGAAATGTGGATACAAAGGACATATCACGTGGCTAACGCGATGGTCGTGCATGCACATTAGTTGGGAGAGGGATGACAGGCACAAGCGAGCCTGCTCACATTTAATTGAATCAATGGCTTGAAACAGTGTTAAGTTGGGCGAAATGGAATGTGGGGCAACATATGGGACTTATCGTGATAGGTCTTTACACTGGCTTGGCATTCTCAAGGCTTGGTTGAGGGTGGAGTGGAAGGTGGGTGCTGTAATTGCAGTCATGTGGTGGCAAATTCTCTTTGAATTTGTTGTGCCAGAGGTTGATCCAGATTTTATGAGCAGAACAAAATGACTATAGATTATTAACAGGTGCTTAACACAAAATAACAAAGATACAAAAAAACTAGTTTTCTATTCAATAAGGAAATAAGTTGAAACTATAAAACGCAACGGAAACAAACTTGCTGGAATGGTGGTGACTTATCTCTGAGAAGAGATGTGACAGCTACGCTCATTTGCAAGAAGATGCTTATAATGAGGCTCTGAAGGCCTTTTTACAATAAACATGAATGCCCAAAACCCTAGACATCCAAAAACCTAACCCTAGGAGATGAAGCGTCAAAAGTCATGTGGGCCCCATTTTGGTAAGTTAGTACATCAACTTCCCGGGGTCGTAACTTTTGCATACGATCTCCGTTTTAGGCGTATGATAGCCTGTTGGAAAGTTATCTTCGAGGAGATTCATTTTGGGAGCTCAATCATGCCTTTGACTATCATTAAAAAGCTCGATCCCGAAAAACCTTCATTTAGGCCCTTAAAATGGCCGCGAAAGTTAAAACTGCTAAAAATAGTAAATTGCCAAAATTGTCAGAAAACTGTTTTGAGCCAGTTGGAAGAGGTGGGTGGCCACCGATATCCACTTGGATCAATACTCCCCCCTTACGAAGAGATGGTCTCCATTGCTTTGAGTCCCCCTGTAATACTCTTTTTCTGTTACCAAGGCTTAATCGCTCTGATACCAAACTGTAACACTCTTTCACTTAACTCATACAAGCATTATATAATCCACATGCATTTAAGCAATGAAATACATTTAAACTCAGAGTAAATATAATAATTACTGCTAACACAAATATTCCCTGGCATTAACAATAATTCATCTGCACAACATAATACATGATAAAATATAAGTATCACAGGCATACAAAACATAACAAATGGCCCACAAAATCTTGTTGCCAACTTGGCGCAACTTCCTAGCTTTAGGGAACTCCTGTTAGTTTTTACTTTCAGGAAAACATGATCACCCACTTTGAATTCTCTGTGGGTTTTATTACTATCAGCGTAACTTTTCTTCTTGTCTTGGGCAGCTTTTAGATTCTGTTTAATTCTTATCATTTGGTCTTCCATCTCTTTGAGCAGCTCAAGCCCAACTACTGCTCTGTCAACTGGATTATCCCAGCTCACTGGAGTGTTGCACTTTCTTCCATAAAGTGCTTCAAATGGGCTCATCTTCAACGATGTGTGATACCCATTATTGCAGGCAAATTCTACCAAATGCAGGTAGTTTTCCCACCTTGATGGTTTATCCATCACATAAATTTTAGTATGTCTTCTATTACTCTGTTCACTCTTTCTGTCTGACCATCAAACTCAAGATGATACACTATACCAAAGTTCAGATTCGTTCCAAATCCCTTAAACAGTCCTTTCCAGAAATTCGAGGTGAATTTCGAGTCCCTATCAGACACAATTGTCTTAGGAATTCCGTGCAAGCGTGCCACTTCTTTTAATAAGATATCAACAACATCTGCTGCCTTTTGAGTTTTAGTGGAATAAAATGGGCAGCTTTTGTAAGCTTGTCCACCACCACCATGATTGAATCATGCTGCTTGCTTGTTCTGGGTAATCCTGTGATAAAATCCATTGTCACCACTTCCCATTTCCACTCAGGAATGGGTAAAGGCTGCAACAACCTTGCTGGGTGCCTATGCTCAGCCTTAACTTTCTGGCACTCCATACATCTGGCGATGTATTCAATGATTTCTTTCTTTAGACCCAGCTAAAAGTAATGGCTTTTGACTGCTACCACAGTCTTCTGATATCCAACATAAGCCACGTTATGCATTTCTTTTAGAATTTCCAGCTTCAATTCTCGAATATTGGGTACATACACTCTGTTTTTATACAGAAGTAAGCCATCAGTTCCCAAGGTGTAACTTCCCTGGGTTTGCGGTCTCTCACGCTGTTGTAGCTTTGCCACCAAACCTCTGTACTGCAAATCAACATTTGCAGCTTCCAAAATTCTGTCCTTAATCTCAGTCCTGTACATGCTAAAGGTTGTAGCATGTAATTCGTGCACTTTTCTGTTGAGTGCATCAGCCACCTTATTTTCTTTCCCTTTGATATACTTGATATCAAAGTCATATTCACACAGAAACTCCAGCCATCTGGTTTGCCTGGCATTTAAAGTTGGCTTATCAAATAAATACTTCAGACCGTTGTGGTCTGTTCTCAATTCGAATCTCCTTCCCATGAGGTAATGTCTCCATTTCCTCAATGTGTGGACAATTGCTACCAGCTCTAAATCGTGAGTGGCATAATTCCTTTCATGCTCTTTCAGCTTTCGGGATTCATAACAGATTACAAATCCCTCTTGGCTGAGAACTCCTCCCAATCCCTCCTTACACGCATCTGTGCACACCACAAAATCCATATTTGGATCTGCAATCTTCAGGATTGGAGTGCTGGTTAACAGTTGCTTCAATCGCTGGAAACTGCTCTCACACTCTTCAGTCCACTAAAACTTCTTCTCCTTCCTTTGCAAGGAAGTAATAGGGTGAGACAACTTGGAGAACCCTGCTATAAACCTTCTGTAATAGCCTGCCAAACCCATAAAAGATCTAACCTCTGCCACATTCCTTGGCGCTGGCCATTCTCGGATGGCTTCAACCTTTTCAGGATCCACAACGATCCCCTCTTCTGAAATAATATGTCCCAAGTAATGGATCTGCCTTTGATAAAATGAGTATTTGCTCAACTTGGCATACAACTGGTGTTCTCTCAACACTTGCAGAACCATCCTCAAGTGTTGTTCATGCTCTTCCTCCGAATTGGGATACACCAAGATGTCATCCAGGAAGACTATGACAAACTTGTCTAAATAGTGCCTTAATACACCATTCATTAAGCACATTAAAACAACAGGTGCGTTTGTCAGTCCAAACGGCACCACTGTGAATTCATAATGACCGTACCTTGTTCTAAAGGCAGTCTTGCTGATGTCCTCATCATTTATTCTCACTTGGTGATATCCAGATCTAAGATCTATTTTTGAAAATATTTTCGTGTCCTTCAACTGATCAAAAAGATCATCGATCCTTGGTAGAGGATACTGGTTCCTAACAGTTACCTTATTCAACTGCCGGAAATCAATGCACAACCTCAACATCCCATCTTTCTTCTTCACAAATAGGACCGGGGCACCCCAAGGTGACATGCTTGTGTGAATGCACCCCTTCTTCAAAAGCTCTTCAAGCTGCAATTGCAACTCTTTCAGCTCTGGCGTACTCATTCTATAAGGAGCCTTCAAAACTGGAGCTACTCTCGGTATCAAATTTATAGAAAAAGCAATGTCCCTCTTCGGAGGTAGTTCAGGTACCTCCTGAAATACATTCTTGAACTCTTTGAGTACCTCATGGTCTTCCAGCTTTGAGACTGCATCTCTGCATACTTCTCCCACACGGGCTGCAAATAATTGACAGCCTTTTCTGTAACACTTCTTCAGCTGCATGGCTGAGATTTCTCTAACAACCATGGCTCTGGGAATTCCTTGGACTGTTACCTGATTTCCCTCTTCGTCCAGGCATGTAAACCTCTTGTTATGGAAATCCATAAGGGCATGGTGCTGGTCCAACCAGTCCATCCCAATTAAGCAGTCATAAGAGCCTAAATGCAGAAGATTCAATTCAGCCTTAGTGCTCAATCCTTTCATGTCCATTGAACATGACTTAACCAATTCAGTGACCTTCCTCTTGGTCCTTGTGGCCAACTGCACTAACCAAGAGTTCTCATGTTTTCTTCTTGATAAACGCAAACTTTCGACCACCCTAGGATCTACATAACTATGGCTAGCCCCTGAATCAATTAAAATAATTAGTGGTCGGTTGTTAATCATACCTTCCACTTCAATCATGTGCGATTGAAATTCTTCTTGCCTGTTGTCCAGGGCTGTGTAGATCCTTGGCATCCTACTGCCCATATCCTCCACTGTTTCAGCTTGCTAAACATTGTGGACGGTTCTCGCTTTATCTTTTCTATGGGGGAAGTCTCTGTACCTATGGTTTCCTTTACAACCCCAACACTCCATAGGTGGTGGTCTTGGCATTTGCTCACCCACTTTAGCCTTCCTGGGCTCTCTAAAGGATGGTTGTCCATGAGGATTGTTTCTGAAAAAGGGAGGCTTGTTTCCTTTCTGCCTCTGTTCCTTCTTAAACCTCTTCTGGTCATCCCAAGCCTTCCGAAAGGTAGGCTTTTCTCTTTGCTGTTCATACAGGCATTTCGCCCTTCTTATTGTTTCTTCCATAGTCTTAGGATCATCATACTGAATCTTATCACCAATGGAAGGTGGCAGTCCACTCAAATACCTCTCAATCTTGACAGTCTCATCTTTGATGAATGGAACATACTTCAACAGTTCCAAGAAAGTTCATTCGTACTCATCAGTGGTCATGCTGCCTAGCTTGAGTTCGAAGAACTCCTTCATCTTTTTGTCATAATATCTTTTGGTCAGGTATTTCTTCTCGAAATACCTCTTAAACTCCTTCCAAGTGATATATTTCTCTCTGATGTGCTGCACTTGCACAAACTGATCCCACCACATGGATGTTTTTCCTTTTAGCTGGTACATCGCAATTCTTCCTTCTGCATGAGCGGAGTAGTTCTGCAGTTGGAAATATTTCTTCATGCCAAGCAACCATGTTTCAGCATCTTCCTCCTTCTTATGTTTTCCATCAAATGTTGGAGGCTTGATCTTGTTCATCTCCCCTTTCAATTCATCATTTCCAGATTTTCGGTGTTTTCTGGTAGGGGACGGGCTTGAACTACTGTGTGTTTCCCTGCTAGAATGCTTCGAGGAGAGACGGTAATGTCTACTACCACTCCTTGATCTTCTTCTCCTCTAAGGGGTTCTGACACTTCTTGATTTTCTTGTGTCACTCTCTTTCTCCAATTTCTTTTCTATTCTTTCCAGGCTCTTCAACATTTTTAAGTTGAATTCACCCTGCCGATCCCTGATTTTCATGAATTTTCGACTATCAGCTCGGCGAGCCTGGGCATCTTTCTGCAATTTTTCAATGAGTTTCATCATACATCCTTCTTTATCTATCTCTTTTCTGTGCCCATTAGAGTTTGTTCCTTCGACTCCCAAGTTGACATCCTTTCCTTGTCTTTCGTCCTCTGTTTCGGAGGCAATCCGCGCCTCTTCCAATTCCATACTCGTCGTCAGTTTTTGGTTGTCCTGACACTCATTGAACTTTTCACACACAACGTCCAGTCAACCGAAGTTTGTTAGGCCTTAACTCTTACAAAATCACAATATTCATAATTCAACATGAGTGAGAAAAAATTTTAACTTCACAAAGTTTTTTTTTTGAGCTGTGATGGTTCTGCAATTTTGGGACTTCGGGTTTTCGGTACCCGGGAGTTCACGATGTAGTGACTCCCAACCTCTTGTCATTCCTATCCCTGAAATCCGATACACGGTTTCTTGTACGAGATCCAACGATCCTCGATGAGTTGGATCTAACGATCCAGATCCTTTCGGGATTTTATGACCAAAAATTCACGTTGCAACGACTCCCCCTCTTTGTCGCCTCAATTCCCGAATTGTGAAAATTTGGTTTCCTTGCTCTCTGAGCCCACAACACAACTGTCAACCTTAAAATCTGCTACGGTTCTTCTGTCTCCGAAGACTTTGGACTTCGAGACTTCGGGTTTTGGGTTTTCGGTTGTTAAGACTTCCAGTCTCGCTTTTCTTTCCAACCCCTGACTTCCAAAATTTCGACTTACTTTATTCTCCAGGCCCACCGCACAGTTGTCGCTCTTCACCACCGTAGTGCGTGGTACGTTCAGGAGGGTCCACGTCACCTTCAGTGACATCATCGGGTCCCACCACTCTTGCTCATCTTCTCGACTCACTGGCATGTGGTACACATTCATGCGCTCACGTCCATTCCAATCAAAATCCAACGGTTAGACTCCTTCCTTAGATCTACGATGCAGATATTTTTCGACATTTCAAGGTTTCGGGCATCAGGAGTCCGTGTATCCCATATCTCGAACTTCCATTTGGCGAAATCCTGAATTACGATTTACTCTTCCACTTGATCCGATGGTCAAGTCCTCTCCTGCGATCCATGGTGTAGATCGTTTTGGGAATCCGTGTTTCGCTAACTCGCGACTTGTGAACACAAGGGTCTTCCTTTTTGGTTTCCTGGGTGCCGAAACATTGTCCGACAGCCACATGGTTCCCCCAATGGATGGTCCTAACGAATTTCAGGATTTCGTGTATCGCGATTTCCACGTTCCCGTGCAACTCCAAAGGGTCTTTAAATCCTACGCACACTTTCCAGATTTGACAGTCACAAGGGTTCGCCTTCCCTTCCGAACAGATCCTGAGGCTCCAACACTTTTGGTGTGGAGTCCTCTCTCCCTGTGGCCATATATCACACCGACTACGGTTTCACAACAACACTATACCTCTTGAGCTTGTAAGCACGTCAAGTAACTCCTTGACACATCTGGAGCATTCTAGCGTCCAAAATCGGTCATCTAGACACAATTTCTCCTCACACCCTCGGTCCAAAGACCACTCAACTAGCCCATCTAGGCTCAGTGTCGAAACCTTGGCTCTGGGGTGTGGAGTCCTCTCTCCCTGTGGCCATATACCACACCGACTATGGTTTCACAACACCGCTATATCTGCTGAGCTTGTAAGCACGTCAAGTAACTCCTTGACACATGGAGCATTCTAGGTCCAAAATCGGTCCTCCAGACACAATTTCTCCTCACACCCTCAGTCCAAAGACCACTCAACTGGCCCATCTAGGCTCAGTGTCGAAACCTTGGCTTTGATACCAAATTGTAACGCTCTTTTTTCTGTTACCAAGGTTTAATCGCTCTGATACCAAACTGTAACACTCTTTCACTTAACTCATACAAGCATTATATAATACACATGCATTTAAGCAATGAAATACATTTAAACTCAGAGTAAATATAAGAATTACTGCTAACAAAAATATTCCCTGGCATTAACAATAATTCATCTGCACAACAGAATACATGATAAAATATAAGTATCACAGGCATACAAAACATAACATTTAACATAAGCTGATACTTATCTTGAAAATGTGGTAATTCCACCAACCAAGTGTAGGCCTTCCACAAACCTCCCAGACTTAGACCACACTGCTCATCAGCTCAGCATTGGGTCACCCTCGAGCTAGGACTAAGCTCCACCCCCAAGGCAGGAATCCTAGGCTAGGCTGAGGTTACAGGGAAAACACACAGTCACAAGGAAGGAATTCTCTCTCAGGAACCACTCATGCTCACTGCCCTCAGACTCTCCTTCTCCACATGCATGTTCCACCCCAGTAGTATACACCTTCTCTGTCACCTAGACAGTCCTTCGGCTTCTAACCTCCCTTGCCTTGGGTTACAGCAACAGACCGGACCGGAAGTCTCCGAGCTCTGTGGAAGCTACAAGGTTCCTTCTAGGAGTTGTCTCCTTCCTCTGCGCACTCTCTCACTTGGAGAGAATCGCTTATAGGCCAACAACCTGTTCTTCCAACCTCAATCACCTCTCTCACCTAGAGAGAGTGTTGTACAATTGGCCAACAAGCCCCACGTAGTCCAACACTGCGTGGCCACAACAACCAATGGGGAAAACAAACACAGGCTTTCCAACAGGTTTAGCAATGGCGGATGGTATCACGGATATGGCTTAAGACAAGAATCCACGCATAGGCTCAATGCTCATACAGAGGATGCTTCAGAACAAAGATGCCACACACAGGTTCCATGGTTCAGAGGGCATACGGGGAATTCTTGTAGAGGTCAAACCGATCGTACTGTTCAAAAAATGGGATCAAATGGAGGAGGAACCCCTCTTGCAGCTCTTCTTGGCCGTTTTATTCGCATGCACCAGGGTTGACACTTGTCACCCTTGGAACAACATGCGTTCCTTCAACATGCATTCCTTCCATTTGGAAGTCACATGTCATTCCAAAAGAACTTAGGGTAAAAACATATTATTTACATGTCTTTTGGAATAATATTAAAATATTATTCCCAAGGCTTAAGCCCCCTAGGCTTAACACTTAGCCCCTTTTCCCACCTTCCAGCCCCTAATCCCTTGCCCTCTCTATGGATGCTCAGTCCCCCATCACTCATTTATCGTGTCGGCCTACACACGACGGTGTTAATATTTTATTAATGTGTTGCATACATATAAGTACAAAATCAGGCCCTTGGCCTACAACCCTTAGGCTCTTTGGCCTAACAATCACATAAGCCCACTAGCGTATATATACTTGGCTCCCCAGCCTATAAAACATATTTACAATTCATTTCACAAGTATGATTTACAATAGGGCTCGGCCTTGGGGACACTACACCCCCCATCAGATGAGAAAATTTATGTTGAATTTAGCCTCGAGTGAGCCACTTGCCTTAGTGCAAGAGCTGCCCTGCTTTGACGACTCAATAAAGTTGGATCCTTTGATGTCGAGTGCCCTTGATATGTTTGTCCACAATCTGATCGTTGGATTCCTGTTGTATGCAGTCGGGGTTGAGCTCTGTTGGTGTCAGCTACTCTGTTGGTGTCCAATAATGGTGGGAAATAAGGGTGAAGGAGATCCACGTTGAACACTGGGTGCAGGCCAAGGAAAGGAGGAATTTTGAGCTCAA